>APFE031318277.1:0-15932 GCA_000404065.3 Pinus taeda
ATAAGTCCTTAAAATATTATTATGTGTGTGAAAAAATATATAGATTTCAAATAAATTAATTTGGACGTACTTAATTAGAAACTGATTTTGATTGATTTATATTTTTTCAAAAATTATGACAAGCAAATTGTGTATATATTAGTTTAGATTCATATTAATTTTGAATTTATTAAGGGTTAAGAGGGTATAAATTTATCAAGGGATTTGATCCATCTCCGTGCTTCTTAAGATAAACAATTCTTAATTGATTATTCTACCTCAATTTTATTTTAATTATTATTTTTTCCTACGTTTAATTTGTATGATCTTAAAAATTCAAGCAAAACATGTACATAAATCAGGAATAATTAGCATATATGTCACTTGGTAGGTGGTTTCAATTTGCCCAATAGGAAATCAAATATTTTTGACCACCTGCCTATAGAGTAATTAGTCCAAAATTCTAGTATTGCAAACATAACAAGACTATCTATTAGGGCATTGCAAAAACAAACATTGAATATAATCATGCATACTCAAGTGTCTAAAGAAGTGACTAGGACTATGTATCTATCATTTAATCTTGGAGGAACATGTGAATCTAGTTTGCACTGGAAATGGAGCTACACATGAGAAATCCTCTCCTCAAACCTACCTAAATGATAGTTTTGATTTTGTTTGTATCTTCCAACATCCTCTAAAATCGCAAATATGTTGTACCTCTCAACATGATTTTCCATCAAGATTCTACCTAATAGAGTCTTCATCTTCCAATCTAAGGTTAGTGCTCCATAATAGTGCTTCCTTTGTTCTCACATGTGCCCCAAGTAAAGAATCCAAGTGGCCACATCTTGGAGGATCTGAGAATTCTTGAAGACATGTCTTTCTTAGATAGCTCGAGACTCAAAATTATGGATTTCATGCGGGCTATTATGGGGAACCACTGCATGGTAGTTATTAGTATGATCTTAGGCCTTTTCTTGATATTTATTACAACATTGGGGATCACAACTATCTCCTCCATGGTTGTTGTGCATTCTCTTGCATTCCATATTTGTAAGGCCCCTCGTATTGTAAAAACAACTATTTTTTTTTATGTGTGATTATTATTAGTATGTTGGACAATGGTGATCAACTGATCATCAAAGACAATGATATAATTAAATAAATAAATAATTTTTTGAATATATCTAGAAATTGTGAAGCTGGACACGCTAGAGTAAAAGATGCTTGCCTAAATTTGAAGCAAATCAGATTTTAATAAAAAAGAAAATTCCTAAATAAATAAAATATATATATTTACTTGTTTGGGGATAAATAACGAGAAAAGAACTGCAGGGGGATAAAAGAAGGCTTTTTAGGAAAAGATAAAGAAAAGCCTAGGCTAAAGGGGTAACAGATCCCTAGAAGGAAGGATGTTGCGAAGGAAAAATATGTGGAAAGAATAATGTTGAAAAGGAAATTATGTAGACTTAGTAGAGGTTACTGAGATTGGAAAGCCATCCGAGCTCAGGGGGAGGGGGGGGAATCAATGATTGGTCCATGGTTGGGAGGTTCAGTGTGGTTAAGGTTAGAGGTTATTGTTGAGTAAATTACATCTTTCTATTATGCAAAAGAAAAATCTGATTCTAAGTTGAATGTTTTAGCTAGATAGTGAAATTTGAAAGCAGCATGAGACCTGTCAGTAATGAGTACCTAGTTTTGTTAGGAAATTGCATTGTAGTTAGCTTGATGATAGAAAAAGAAATCATATATCTATGCAAGTGTCATGGTGAACATCTAGTCTATCTTGGAATTTTGTTAGTGTTGTTTATGTGGTTTATAACTTGCAAATCTAGATCTAAATTGGTTACATTATCTGAACTTTACTGTAAATTCTAGAACATATGCATAACTTCATTGACGCATGAATATTGTTTAATAGAAATTACAACACTCTTTGTTGCATGATTAACTCTCATATTAAATACAAAAATTTTAGAGGCATAAATACTATTTTTTCAAAATAATGGTGACATGTTTTAATGCATGCCTAAGATTCAAAATGAGACAATTTTTTCTTGATGCATACCTCATATTTCATAAAAGTTGTGTAATTCCTGAAGAGTGAATATAATTCAAAATCATGCCAAGTATGATTAATTTCCTAGAGTAATGTCAGGATTATATGATACCCGTGACTAGTAGGCATAAAGGTAGAGGTATAAAAGAGTGGTAACTTGTCCGAGTGTGAGTATAGAGTGGAGTTGGTCGATTAGCAAAGTAGGAAAACATTCTATACAACCAAGAATTTAACACAGTTGATTTTTATGGTGGAGCACTCTTCACCTTTATAGCAAGAAGCTTGTACACCATTTTGATGTAGTTTGTTCCTCTGGTCGGCATTATCACCCTTAAGGGTAGTCTTGTTGGATTGAAATCCATACAAACAACAAAAAAAATACTAATATTGAATCTGGCTATTAAAAAGAAATGAATAAGGGAGGAGGTAAAGTATGATTGTTGAAGGTGAATAGATAAGAGGGGAGAGTTGGAAAATAGGATAGTTACTATAACAATTTAAATAGGATAGTTACTGCAACAGGAGGAGAATGTTTACGAAACTGTGATTCTCTAACAGGCTCAATAGGATTTTTGGGAAATAAATGAATTGGTTTATAAATAACATCTGGAATCTTAGAAATAAATAACTAAATTCTTATTAGTAACAAAAAATTCATTTTCCAGAGCGAATGAAGCTTTTGTCCAGCTAACAATTCAGATGTTCTTTTCACGACATTACCATTACAAAGAATCTTGTATCTATCAACCTGATGGCTTATGTTTTTTATCAGTATGACATAAATGAGAAATATGCGTTAAGTACAGTAGCTTTATACATGCTATATAATTATAACCAAAATCATAATATGGCTTCATTATGGTAAAACTATTACTGGGGAAACATACCTTAAGTAAGGAAGTAGTATACATTTTGTATAAATGTACCCAAATTACTAATACGCCTACAAGAAAATAGAACCATTTCTAGAGAAACATGTTGTGAGTAAAAGGATATCGAACATTCAGTATGATAAGAAGAATTGAAGAACCAATTATAAAGCAAACTGTAGGCATATAATTCTAAGCATCACAATACATCAATAGAATACCAGCTAACTCTCTAGCATGAAAACACACAAAGTTTATGCATACATTAAGTAAAGTCTTTGTACATAACATCACGATAGACATAACTGCCTAAATAAAACTCTGAGGATGAGGAGAATGTAAGATAGAAATGAAATCTAGTAGTGGATAACCTTGATATTAGATGAAACAAAGAGATGAAAGTCGCACCAAAGCAGTATATGCGTTAACAAAAGCGAGATGATGAACGAGAAAAAAAACTATTATGTTTTAAATGACACCAGGGAGATTGCCATCGAAAATTCACATACAATATTTATCATTAAGAAGGAGAAATTAAAATATCGCCCTTCTTAGAGGAGTTGTTACAAATGTTGCCATTAGGGAAAAAAATATAATTAACTGGGATTTCAAACCCTAGATGAGGAACTATGGTTGGCGCATGAGTGGCAAGTCATGGCCATTAAATAGTAGTGAATCAAATCTAGGTATACTTGACGCTTTCCATAAGGATTCTAGAATAAACAAGTACATGTTCCTCTAATAAACTTAAGGGCTATTCCCAGGTTGAAGTGAGTTGGTTAGACAAGAGGTGAGCATGAATTAACCAACCTCGAAAGAAATGAATGCTTTGTCAGAGAGCCCTTGTGCTTGTCCACGATACACAAGAACTAGAAATGGGTGAAATGATGGCATTACCTGTGCAAAAACCCCAACAAAAGCAAATACATTAGCGATTTCAACCTCCTCACAGTGAATAAGGTACATAAGAAAATGAGAAAGGAATTAGATTTAAATAGCATTACCTGTGTAGTGATCGTCAGACTAAAACATTCTCTAGGTCTAGCCTCTGAATAAGAAAAAGAATAAAAAACCATGTAACTCAACAAAACTTTAGAAAACTCAGGAGGAATTTGGGGAAAGCACTAGTTAATCGCTACTGCTTATTGAATTTGCAAGGTGGTAAAGGGTGCCTCCTTGGAGGGGTTCTAGACTTAGGGGTCACTCTGGATGAATTTAAGCCAGACTTGCACACAAAATTTCTGGGAAGGAACAAACAGTTAGAGTGTTGAGTTGAATGCAAGGAAGACTAATTATTAACTCAGAAAAACTATACAAGCTTACCTGATGCAATATTGTTGCTACAAGTGTGCTCACTATGCATAGTTGGAGATGGTGGCGTAGACCCACGACTCTCGTACTGCTAAGGTGAGACCACAACATGCCCGGGAAAGGATTCATAGTAGGGGCAGAGAAATTATGTCAAGCATCAGGCCAAACAACCAAACCCTCCCCTCTCTGTAGTGGAACAACGTCGACAATGAGAAAATGACTGTTGGTTTGAGGAGTTAGGGTTGGCCAAGTAAACCTCCATTGTTGATGTTTGGTAGAAGATCATGACTGTATATGTTGAATCATCTCGGCAAAAGTGAGGAGGTAGGGCAGAGGTAGTAGCCCATGTGACCCAAGATGAGTGGCATAAGGATTCATGTGGGGCAGAGTGAGAGGATGGTGGAGAGGGTTAGTTTGCAGTTGTAATCACGAAACTACGGGATATATATCCTAGCACCTACCACCTGCAAAGCGCAATCAAACACATCAGCCTTAACTTTAATCAGTAGTAGTATAGGAATTTAGGGCTAGGGTAGTGCACATCTTAAGCAGTGTTAGTGTAGGAACTTAGGGGTAATGTAATACACATAGGAGGTGGCATATAATATTAAGGTATCATGTGTTGATGAATCATATGGGTAGCCATATTAAACAATACATCAAGCTTACCAAGCTTATGAAACCATAACAAATACAAAGGGGTATGAGACATGGTTATACCAATAAAGACATTGCAGAAGGTTACATTAGGTAGTAAGAGTTTAATCAAAGGATTTGATAAATAATTCCATTCAACCGATTAATATATATATATATATATATATAGTATGAAGAAAAGGTGTTACCAATTGGCATGTGACAAATGGTATCAGAGCCCAAGATAGAATACTAGGCTTAAGAGAGAACCACCACTTGTTATTGAATGCACAGGGACTAGTATAAAATGAAAATTATAATATTTGTTGTTCTATTTCAGAGAGGAAGCTGAGTTGAAGTAGAACACAGTGCAAGGATGGAAGACTCTCCTCCAGCTATTACCGACAGGGAAGATTTGTACGTGGAGTTGGTGGAAGGTAGCGCTACCTTACCTTCCCAGCTTGTGCATATGGTAAGGAACCTGCAACATGAAATAGTGTAGCTAAGGAACAACAATGAGTGGCTTTTGAAAGCAAGTGAAGAGCAATAGAAACAGATTATAGACTGGACCAAGAAATCTAGCCACAAAAGGGTAGATACATAGGGGCTAAAAAGGAGATGGATTGGGACATAATCTGAAAAATCAGAAAGTGGAGAGGAGCCGGATCATGGTACCCAAAAAGTACATAAGGGGAAGAAGTAAATGGAATTACAAGGAGAGTTTAGAAAGATCAAACCCCGAAATTTTGATGGGGAAAGGGAGGAGGATGCAGAAGCATGGCTGCTCAACATGATTAAGTACTTTCAAGTATATGAATATGAGACCAATTTAAATGCATGCCTGGCTATTTATCATTTGCAGGAAAGGCTACTTTATGGTGGGAGGAGGTGAGAGGTGTGCAGTTGTTAGAAAACAAGACAGTTTCTTGGTAAGAGTTCCACAAGAAATTCAAGTCACGCTATCTTAGTGAACACTACTACGATGACCGAGCCAAAGAATTCCATGAATTAAGGTTGGGGTAGTTGTTCATGGATGAATTTGTGGCTAATTTCATGAACTTGCTGAGGTATGTGCCATACCTTAAGCAGGATAAAGATAAAATACAACGTTTCCTAAACATTTTACCAGCCTCATACAAGGAGAGAATTGAGTTTGATAACTCGAAAACCATGGATGAGGTGGTGAGGAAGGCTAGAATATGTTATCAATGATTCCGAATTAAAAGTGAAAGTGGTAAAGTATGGAAAAGTAAAGAAAACGCCAAGATGGGAGGGGATATGAAAAGACAAAAAAATTGCTATATGAAAAATTTTGGTAGGGATCATCAAAAGAAGAATGTTACCAAAGGAAATGCACCCCCACTTGCACAGTCATATACGGGTTCAAAAACCACAGAATTGAACGTAAAAAAAAAATAGCAGTGCAAAGGAAAGGGAACCGTTGAAATGTTGGGGTTGTGGAGAGCCACACTTGTTGAGAGACTACCTGCATAATCCCAAGTATGTACAAAATATTAAAGTTGTCCATGAGGCAATTGCAGTATATGATGTGGCTCAGAATATTCCTAGAATCAACGCAACGCTGGAGGACCGATAAGTTGAGCACCAGTTTACTATGCTAGAGATTGAAGGTACTATATTAAACCAGTGTGTCTATTTTAATTGATCTGGGGGCTATCTTAAGTTACATCATCCCCCAAATTGGGAAAAGTGTAAATTATAAATAATAAAAAATTAGAACAACATGGTTGGTACAATTAGCAACCAGGAGCAAAAGGAAGGTAACCTGTCACGTAAAACAATGTCTATTGAATTTAAATGGGTATTCCATCATGGCAGATCTAAAGATCCTTACTTTAGATCTTATGACCTGTTAATAGACATGGATTGGCTAGAAAATCAAACAGTTGTTATAATATGTCTAGAAAAAATAGTTACCTATGTTAATCATAATGGACACACTAGTATAATTAGCGGAAAATGAAAACCAGTGTCGGTTCGGAAAATTTCTGCCTTGCAGCTGAAGAGAAGTGCCCAAAAAGGATTTCAATTGTACCTAGTACATGTGGAAACAAATGATCAGATAACTGAAACAAGAGGTTTGGATACCCTACCAGTCATTAGAGAATTTCTGGATGTATTTCTTGAAGACATACCAGGATTACCCCCACATCGGGACATAGATTTCACCATTGATTTAGTACCAGGCACTATCCTTGTGTCTAGAGCTCCTTATGGGATGAGTACATTAGAACTACTAGAGTTGAAGATGAAATTACAAGAACTATTGCATAAGGGTTATATCAGACCCAGCCTTTCACCATGGGGGTCACGTGTACTGTTTGTTAATAAACATGGCACTTTCTGGATGTGCATTGATTACCGTCAACTGAATAAATTAACCATTAAAAAAAATACCCCCTGCCTCATATTGATGATCTGTTTGATCAAGTGAGGGGGGAAATCATTATTCAAAGATTGATTTGCAAACTGGTTATCAAAAGTTATGTATAAAATATGAAGATATCCATAAAATAATTTTCAAAACTCATTATGGTCATTACAAATTTTTGGTGCTGCCTTTTGGCCTCACCAATGCACCTGTAAATTTCATGTGTCTAATGAAAAACGTGCTTCACAAGTATCTTGACCGATTTGCATTAGTTTTCATTGATGACATTTTAGTATATTCTAAAATGAAGAATAACACCAAGATCATCTCAGGTTGGTGTTACAAACCTTAAGGGAGCATCAACTTTATGCGAAGAGCAGCAAGTGTGAGTTTTACAAACCCAAAATTCAGTGTTTGAGGCATATCATCTCCAAAGAATGATTGGCATTGGACCCTAAAAAGGTTAAATTCATTATGAATTGGCCAACTCTAACAGATGTATGAGTGGTGCGCTCCTTTATGGGGATTTTTGGGTATTACCGCAGATTTGTGGAAGGGTTTTCAAAGCTAGCTTACCCCATTACCTCACTAAAGAAAAAGGGAGAAAAGTTTGAATGGACTGATAAATGTCAAGGGAGTTTCAACAAACTGAAGCAAATGTTGACTACAGTTACTATTTTAAGGATAACATATCCAAATAGGGAGTTTATTGGTTGCACGAATGAATTTTTAGAAGGATTGGGGGTTGTGCTACAACAAGATAATGTTTTCATAGTGTATGAGTCACAAAAAATAAAGAAACATGAACAAAATTATGATGTATATGATTTGGAATTAGTTGTTGTAATTCATGCCTTAAAAATGTGGAGGCATTATTTACTAGGGAAGAATATATTATGTCGTTTCTTCCATTTTAACATTGTATTAGAACATGGAATTAGAGCCCTGTGTGTCTTGTGAGGTCGAGTCCTTGAAGGTGTGATTTGCATTTTTTTTGTTTGGCATTTGATTGTTGTAGGTGAGGATCTGGATCAGATTTGATGCATTAACTATCTTTTGATATCAAGAGTGTTGTTGAGAATTATTGGGTCGAAGACCGGATCCCCTCGCTATTTTTGCCCTACTATTGGAAATTGAAACCCCTGCTTACTCGCTCTCAACGTCTCAACTTCTTCAACTGCATTGTCGGGATTAGACTTAATACATCATGGCATTTTTTTTCAACAACAACCAAATTGACATCTTGGTATTTTGCATCTTGTAGTTTCACATTTGTTAATGCCACTGTGCATGCTATTAATGTGTGGATTGTGGAATGTGTGCCCAACCTACGTGTGGTGCAGTGAACGTGTGCCCAGGATTTTTTCATGCTCCTCTCTTGACGATCTCTAGGATTAGTGCCTAAGGAATCAAACCCCACTCTAGCGTGATTGAGACCAGAAATTTGTGGAAGGTGGAGAAGTTGTGGCTTGCCAAGATGAGCAACGTGAAAGTTTTTCGAATAAACGTGTTGAACTGATCGAATTTCTTCAGTGATCAGTGTGGATCTGAGGCTCGATCACACATTGATCAAACCATCCTTACACCATTTCACGTCATCACAACCCATCAGCGCGTCTTATTCTTTGGAAATTTGTGTTGGAGATGATGTCACATTGTCTTGAATTTCGATGAATTTGTTATATTGTTGATTGATATGCGGAGGTTTTGGCAAATTTGGGTTTGGTGATCAGGATAGTTGATCTACGATGGCGGAGTCAAACTTGTGGTCGTGTTAGTGGGTGGTTACAACCTTGTAAGCAGTCTGTTTATGGCTCCTTCACAACAAGGAATCTGTCGGCTTGAGTGTGGATCGTCGATTGCTTGAGCATGGATCATCATTTTCCTGAGCATGGAATCCGTAGACCTAAGCATTGGTTCCTGCAAAAAGTTATTTGAAGCCACAATCGAGCATCAACCAAGATGTTTTCCTCGCAGTGAGACTTGCCTAATGGTGAGAATTGGCGGCATTGGTCAGCCTATCTATCGATGCATTTTTTTTTAATTATTTGTTTAAGACTACAGTTTTTCGATTTTTGCACCCATCGTGGGGCCTCTATTGGAAAGAGGTATTTTTTTTAGATCGTTCCTCTAAATCTAGAGATAGATCCATTGCTAACATATATGGTAATTAAATTCACTCCTTGATCAATTGCTGGAGGTTGAAGGGATCCTGGAGAAGATTCATAGATAGACCTATCACAATGAATAATTAGATGGAAAAATCATACTTGAATGAGAGCAATAAGCTTGATGGGTTCAATTATTCTAATTGGAAATTCAAGTTGCAGACTCTGCTTGAGGGGAAAAGTGCATGGGTGATTACAATTGGGGATGAATTGAAGCTTAATACAACTAGAGGCAGAACAATTGCAAAAATTTAGGACTGAGAGAAGAGGGAGAACAAAGCGAAAGTGATATTGAAATTGTCAGTGAAATACTGCATTATCCCTCACATCAGAGAGTGTATTTATTAACAAATGACATTTGGACAACTCTCAAGGATTTTTATGAGATAAAGAATACAAATAATTTATTGTTCCTAAAGAGAAATATTCTCTCCATCAAAATGGAGGAGAGTGAATCAGTTGATGCATTCATCTCTTGGATTAAGGAGCTGAGAAATAAGTTGGATGATGTAGGGGAGACAATATGGAACATTGATCTCGTCATGGTTACCATGAATGGTATGATTGACTATTATCAGAGGTTTATTTTAGGCTTGAACACAAGGGAGAAAGCCCCCAATTTCGAGCAATTGACAGGGATATTGATACAAGAGGAAGAGAGGTGGATGACTCTAAAACCCTACAATTTAGATCTAGCATTAATGGCGAAGAAAAATCCTTTAAGAGGAAAAGAAAGCATAGGACAGAAAGTCGGAGGTACACCATAGAAAAATCCACTTCAAGCTATGTCTTCAACAAGATATGATTCAAGGATCAAATGTTTTTATTGTGGTAAATCTGGTCACATTTCTAGGAATTCCCATAAGAAGAAGCTTGATGAAACTCGACATAGACATAAGAAGCATGCACGGCACTTTGGTGATGAATATTAGAATTAGAATCTCAGATTGTTTGTATTTTCTTTCTCTGCCGAGAATGATGAAACAAAAACTTGGTTTGTGGATTCAAGAGCTTCCACTCACATGATTGGTAATAGACATTGGTTTGAAAATTTTAAAGAAACCAGTAGTGGTGCTAATATATACCTTGGTGATGAAAGAGGGTACTAGATTAAGGGGTATGGAAATATTATTGTGGTATTACCTGATGGTAATATTAAGTGTATTCAAAATGTGATGTATGTACTAGGAATTAAAAATAATCTCATTTAAGTATGTAGGATAACATATTAGAATCTTAAGGTATAATTTTTTAAGGCTTATTGTGTTATTAAAGATCTGTTGGATCATATGAAACCAACTGCATCAGGCATTCAAGTTAGAGGTATGTACAAGATGAATGTAAGAAGCGCACCACACTAAGCCTTGCCTTCTTCAGTTATGTCTGCATAGAATTTGTGGCATCAAAGATTCACTCATATCAATTTTCATGACCTGCTGCTACTTCAGAAACAGGGTATGGCGAATGGTATCCCTATTTTAAAAAATGTTCATGTTGATTGTGAAGCATGTGCTCTTCGGAAGACGCACATGGATGATTTTCCCCCAAGATTAGATAAAAAGAAGAGAGATATACTAGATCTTGTGCACACTGATATATGTGGGCCGATGCAGACAAGGTCATTAAGAGGTGCCTATTATTTTTATTATTTGTTGATGACTGCACAAGATTTACTTGGGTATATTTCCTCACAAAAAAGAGTCATACTTTTGAATACTTTAAAGATTTCAAAAGCATGGAAAACAAACAGGGACGTTCATCAAAATTCTCCGCTCAGATCAAGGGGGAGAATACAAGCAGGGTGGCTTCATCAAATATTGCAAGGAGCATGGGATAGTTCAATGGTTCACAATACCCCACACTCCTCAACAGAATGGGATTGTAGCAAGGAAGAATAGAACCCTTGTGGAGTTTGCATGCAACATGTTAAAAGGTAAGAACTTGTCTAATGGTTTTTGGGCGGAAACAATAAATACTGCAATGTATTCAAAGGAATAGGAGTCCAACAAAAAGTCTTGATTTTAAGACTCCATTCGAAGGTTTATTAGGTTTTAAGCCTGCAATTAATCATTTAAGAGTTTTTGGGTCGAAATCTTTTGGTCATATTCCAAAACAGTATCAGAAGAAACTAGATTCAAAGGCCATTAAATGCATTTTTGTTGGGTATTGCACATAGTTTAAAGCTTATAAATTGTTTAATCCCTCTATTCATAAAGTGTTTACGAGTAGTGATGTAGTATTCCATGAGAAGGTTGATGATGGAAACTGTGATAAAGGCAATGAAGAGTGGCACATGCCTTTGCTGGTGGAAGATGGAAGTGATGAAACAAGGGACATGCATGAGCAGCAGTAACAAAAGGAAGAATCAAGTGATGCAGGTACAATTAGCAATCCAAGTCCACCAAGGTATGAGAAAGACAGATTTGAGGCAAGTCCAGCACTAAGGAGATCAGGTAGGAAAACTTAATTACCAAAAAGATATAGGGATCATGCTCTTATAACTAGTATGTTAAATGTCCTTGAACCCTCAAATTATAAAGAAGCAAGTTAATATGATGAATGGAGGGCAGCCATGGAAGAGGAATATGAGTCAATACTTTAAAAAAAACCTTGGATTTAGTTGAATTTCTAGAAGGGAAATAACTGATAGGTTGCAAGTGGTTATATAAACCTAAATTTAAATTTGATGGTAGTGTAGACAAATACAAAGTTAGGTTGGTAGCTAAAACTTACTCACAAAGAGAAGGAATTGATTATGCTGAAACCTTTGCTTCGGTAGCTAAGCTAAACACTATTAGAATGATGATGGCTTCAGCTACAAAACGTCATTGGAGTCTACAACAACTAGATGTGAAGTGTGCATTTTTAAATAGAGAATTGAAAGAAGAGGTTTTTTTAAAATAACCTGAAGGATTAATAAAACAGGGGCAGGAGCATTTAGTCTGCAAATTAAAAAAGGCATTATATGGTTTAAAATAGGCACTTAGGTCATGGTATAAAAAATCAACTCATTTTCTTACAACATAGTTATAAGAGGAGCAAGAACGACCCAAATCTGTATATTATGTTTAATGAAATGGGGCGAATTGTTTTGATTTCTTTATATGTAGATAATCTTATTATTACTGCGAATGTTTATGAGCTCATTAAAGAAATCAAAGTGCAAACGTCACAGGTTTTTGAGATGAAAGCCTTGGAGAGTTACACTATTGTTTGGGTCTTGAAGTCTGGAGAGGTTCTAGCCAAACTTTTCTGTCTCAAGGAAAGTATGTCAGGAGCTTATTGAAAAAGTTTAGAATGGATCAGTGCAAATATGCCTCAGTGCCTTTACATTAGAATGTCAAACTTCGGAATGATGATGGTTCTAAGGAGGTGGATGAAACACTGTATATGCATCTAGTTGGGAGTTAGATTTATTTGACTACAACTAGACCAGACTTAGCTTTTGCACTCAGTGTTTTGAGCCAGTTTATGTCAAAACCTCTTGCGAGTCATTGGGTGGCAGCAAAAGGCGTCTTAAGGTATCTTCAAGGAACCTTAGACTTTGGAATTAAATATATTGATTCATTTGATGTTAGATTGACGTGTTTTTCAGATTTAGATTGGGCCATAAATCAAGATGACAGACAATCCATAACAGGTTATGCTTTCAACAATGGGTCCAGG
This sequence comes from Pinus taeda, assembly GCA_000404065.3. NCBI lineage: Eukaryota > Viridiplantae > Streptophyta > Pinopsida > Pinales > Pinaceae > Pinus > Pinus taeda. The sequence goes on from APFE031318277.1 coordinate 13,084, forward strand.
ATCATTTCATGGAGCAACAAGAAGCATAATACTGCATCCTTGTCTTTAGCAGAAGTAGAGTATCAACCAATGTGGGCAACAATGTGTGAGGCAGTTTGGTTGAGGAGACTTCTCCATGATGCCAGAGAAGAACATAAAGATGTTGCAATTAGCAAAGCTCGATTCCCTCTATAATCATATGTTCATATAATTATACAAGAGCCACGTGGTGGTAATGTCATTGCCTTTTTTTTTTCTTTTCTGCACATTGCCACCACATGGCTTTTATACACACATAATTATTATTATGCAACTTTAATTAGTTTCCGGAATAGTTTCAACAATGCTTTTAGTGATGGTTGCTATTTATGGTTGTAAGTGCACACATGAACCAATAATGTGTTATAAGTTTACACATGAACCAATAATGCATATTCAACAATGGTTTTAGTGATGGTTGTTATTTATGGTTGTAAGTGTACACATGAACCACTAATCTCTAAACATGCATATTGTTGACGTTGGTGTGCATAGGTTAATGCAATGTATGCAAGAAAATGAAATTACACTAAATTTTAAGAGTGTAGGACATTAGTTCCTAATTCGGTGATAGAAGCACTATTTTTAAAACTTGCCACAAATATTACATGCTTTGATATCAAAACTTAATTGTTGCATGGATGGGAAGAGATTGGTGTGGAAAATAAATATTTTTAAGTGCGTGGAAAATTTTACACCAAATATGTATGACTACACTTAAATAACATCAGAGACTATTGAGAGAATACAAATGTGGATAGCCCCGTGGATATTGTCCAACGGTTAGGCGAGGAAGTTTGGTCCCCATAGGTCTTGTGGTACGATCCCAAGCAAGACTATGTATATCTTAGAGAATTACCAATTCGATTAGTCAGGACATTGAGGACGTTGAAGCTCTTTCTCCAGCCCGTTCGCCTAGTCACGTAGTAGCTCCTACCACCATGGAATCTATTGCTGAACAACTCTTATGCATACAAATTAATATGGATATTCCCAGGGACCATAGGTATGAAGACCAAAATGGACTTATGGCCTACTTTAATAACATTCAATATAGTCGAAATGAAATTTTGGAGCAGTTGGACAACCTTTGACACAACCATTGCCGTACCGATGACCACCTTCGTAGCCTGGAAGCGAGGGTGGAACATATTGATTTCCATATGCACGATTGAGTTGGTTTCTTTGTAGCTCCCCTTGTACTTCCCCCTCACCCACCTCCTTGATCTGTTGTTGTCAGTTATTGTTTCCTTTTTATCTACTTTAGTTATTCTAAAGCTAAAAAGCCTTTCGGAAATAATGTTTGTAAATTGTCTATTATAATATTCTCCAATCCCTATTTTAAAAAAGTCTAATCAAAATGAGAGCGAAAAATTGTTGTGATGAATTTTGTAAACCATCTTTTTGAAAAAGAAAAAAAAACATTTATCAAAATAAAAATAATATTATAAAAAACAATATAATTCCATCTTCACCTTAAAATCTTAAAAATTAAAAAAATAAAATCTCTCACAATTTTGAGTTTCTCACTTAATCTAAGACCCTTATAAAGCCATGTAGAAAAATACAAAATAGAATCTTGAAGAAATATATGAAAATACATGAGAAGAGTGATCCCGTTTCTCATAATGGAATTTTAGATAACAAAAATACAAAATTGAATTATAATAGTTCCGCGTGCTTATGTTTTTTCATAATTATTTGAGGTAGTTTTCATCATCATTTTTTATATGTATTTAAGATTGGGTTTAGATTAAGGCATGTTATAATGAAAAATATAATAGATTTTCTTTTTTAAATAAACTATATCTCACATGGATATCATGGGTCAATATCATGGATTCTCAATACTATGTGTTAATATTATGGGTCATTTTTATTTTTTATAGGGTTATTTGTACTTTTATTTTTACTTTGTTATTTTATTTTAAGTGAGTTAAAATGTTTACATTACATTAGTTATTTATTTATTTAACTTTTGTCTTATTTTTATTTCGATATAATTTGACTTAGTCAAAATGTTAAACAATACATTACATCTCTATTGCACTGAGTTAGAAAGTGCCTCTCCGGTAATCCCTATTTTACTTTTCATAATTATTTTGAATCATTTCATATAAAAGTAAATAACTATACAAACTCATATTTTCTATAATTAAATTGTTTTATAAATCTATATACATATATTAAAAATTGCATTTAGAAGAACAAAATATCATAATTTAATGAAAAATGCCCCCCATATTTACACTCAGAAATATAAAACATATAACAATTACACAACCTCCCAAATATTGTTAAAAATATTTCTAATTCATATAATATTACTTTTTATGAAAATTAACAAAATATTTAATGTCGAGCTCACTAAAATTAAAATTAGGAAATATGTGAAAAAGAGTGTAACGTGTAAGTGAAATCATAAACACAAAATATACTCACGACTTAATCAATTAAGCATAATGATATTGAGAGGTGTCACTCCATTATATGAAAATCATATTTAAATTATATATTTGGCGTGGAGAAAGCTTAGATATGACATCTCACAAAATTCAACATCCCACGCCTTAAAAGAATCACGGTGCTACAAAATATAATCCAAAGAAAAATGGATTATTAAAATAAAAAAAGGGCGGGCAATATCCATTATGAATAGAGTTGTTTAACGATTTGGAGGAAATATTTTGATAACTAAAAGTGGCTGGAATTTAAGTAAAAATTTCAAAAAAAAATTGTAGAGACAGTATTTTATTCATGTTTTTTATAGTGGAAATGGATTTAGTATCATCAAAAACTTCTAAGACTCCTAAAATTTTGAAGTTTAACAA
>APFE031318278.1:0-14409 GCA_000404065.3 Pinus taeda
TGATTTTTTGAAATACTTTTCTTATTTAATTTTTGTAAAATCTGACAAGAATTTTATTAAATTCACAAGTTTCATAGGTAACACCTACAAAATAGAAATGACCTAAGGATTTTTCAGAGAGTTGAATCTATATATACAATTAAAAAGCTAGTTTAAATAAAACAAATCAAAATTTCACCACAAATTTTTCCACTTAATTCCAACAACAAAAAATAAATCAAACTAAAAACAACTCCTATATAGAAACTCAATTCTCACAATCCACACCAAAAAATTCAAAAATAAGAAAGCAAATGCAGCTTTGATATCCCAAAATGGTAGTAAGTCCATAAAAGCGAAGCTACCTTCAAATTGTAAGATCCCCATTTTACAAACCTTATTATGCGCATGGGCCATGACGTCCTATGGACCGAATACGTCATTTGGATGTTTTAAAAACAAGTTCATGGTACTGCAAATGTGGTGCATAATTAGTTACGTTACAAGATACACTTCTCCGGACAGAGAAAATAATTCTATATCTTTAGAATAAATATAATTTTATTAATTTTCAAAGTTATTAAAAAATATATTCATTATAAATTTAATTTATCATGGTTAAAAATTGAATGATAACCATAATTTTGTAAAGTATATTTATTTAACAACATAGTTTTATATTAAAAAAATATTAAATTTAACGATTACTTTTGAACTTTGGTTCGAGTGTGCTGTAAATAATACATCTCATTACACTTTTTCTTCTTTCAATTTTGACTATTCAGGCCACAAAAATGATGCTGCATCTTAATTGACTATTCTGGCCACAAAAATGATGCCGCATCTTAGAGTTGGACACGTGATTCATGGTTATGTGAAAGTAAGATTAATGAAATGAATGCTGCATTTATTTTAAGAGATTCAGATAATTGGAACTCAGTTATCATGATTAAATAGTTTAAAATTTAAATATGTAAGAGCTTTATGAATTTGCATTCAATTGTCATTACTAAATAGGAGTTTCGTGGATTAGAAACCAATTATCATATTTAAATAGTTTAAAATTTAAATATATATAGGAGTTTTATATCTTTCCTGTTGTAAATTGTGTTATATGATTTTGGTAATTTAAAGGTGTGGATTAGAATGTAGCGTAATATTTTTTCATTATTACAATGAGTTAGCATTTTAAATTTTTTATGGTTTTAATAATAATGGAAAAATAGTTGTGTGTATTTATATTGTTAAATTTAAATTAGAATTGTTTCTTGTTATTGTTTGATGTATTTGCTTTTATTTTTGAACATTCTAGTTTGCATAATTGTAGATACCAAATCAAATTATATTGGGTGTATTGTTCGTGAAGATGATTCTAGTAAAATGGATTCTTGGCAGAATAGTTAAAGAGAATGTACTTGCATTATAGGAGAAAGATGAAAGTTGAGGAAAATTGATTTTATTTTATTTTTAGAATATTTCTAAAGGAAAAAGTCCAAAAATTTGATGGAAAAGGATTTCCATAATTTGGATAACACAAAGAATGAAGGATAGTTAGATAAACATAAGAATTGTGAGAAGAAAAATACAGGCATAAACAACTCATATTAGATAGAAGATTGATGGGTAGAAGTTGTGAGCGATTGTAATAGTGTGGTGTTGAGAAGCATGTAAAAAGGAGATTGCAAAGATTGTATTATTGGTTCAAGGAGAAACTCACAAATTGGAAAACATTGCACTAATAATGACAATGTGAGAAGAGAAATGTATAAGATGTTTACACAAATGGCATCCTTAGATAAATCTCAACACAATAAGAATCCAAAGAGAATGGCTAGAGATAATGAAAAGAGTGGGAAAAGGTGCTTACTCAAGATATATAAATTTTTATTAGAAGTTGGGAAGAAATTATTAAGTGGAACTCAAAAGAGAAGAGAAGCAACAAAAATTAAAGCAATGAAGAATCCAAAAGAGTTGAATTAATAGGGTGATGAGAGACATCAATGACAAATGAATCAAATAGAGGATGAGGAATATCTACATATTCAAGTAGAGATATGAAGAATGTACACCATGTGGTGGAATGCAAGCCTAAAGAGGAGACAAAACTTGGACCTTTAGCGAGATGTGTGCAAGCGAGATTGGAAATCCAAGCATAGTGATGTGAGAACCACTATTGTCGAAGGTCCCTTTTGGGATATGTGAATTTAAAAATTTGAATTTGAATTGTGTTGTAGGTATTGATCATGTATTGATTATTGTACACTGAAATAGGAGGAGAATGTTAAAGAAGTTTTTGAAATTAATAATGGCAACAAAAATAAAGAAGAAGGTGTAATAGTTGGTTTGAATATTGGCAACAAAATTGTAGAAGAAAAGTTAGCAATGAGCTATGTAATACACTAGAAGATGAGGATATAAAAGATGAACACAAAGTTGATGTGTTCATAAAAATGGAGTAGTTATTGAAGGTGTGACCTAAACTAGTGCAAATGTTGGACTAGTTAGGAAAGGAGCAAAGAAGATGGAAATGTCTAAACTGATGCAATCATGGACTAGTTAGGAAAAGTTAAAGAAGATTGCAAAGTGAATATTTTGGAAAAGAAGGTTGAGGTGGAGATGGTTCATAAGTAGATCTAAGAAGAAATAAGTAGTATACCAAAGGATGTGAATGAAAAATATATATAAAAAATAGTTTTGGAAAACACTTTGCAATTGTAGAAGAGGGGAGATTACAACCATGAAAGAAGATGAAGAAAAAATGGAGTAGTAAGGACCAATAATAGTGCAGAGAGAAGTGATGTACTATGAGTTGGAATTGTAGCAGGTTGCAAGAGTAATGTTTTGGATAAGTACAAAGAAAACATGACAACATTTCAGATGGTCTTTGCTTGGATTTGTGCTTGGCTAGATAGTTGGCACCAAGCTCATGTTTCCTTTTCTTTTGCATATCTGATAAGCTCTACAAAACCACTAAATTCACTTGTGCTTGCTTTTCTTGTGATCAGACAATATTTTAAATGTCCTCCTTACAAATTCTCAATTCAACTAGGCTCAATCTCTTAAGAGTATCTATCCAGCCATGAGAATTTTCCTTTGACCTCTTCCCAACTGATTGCTCTTCCTGATTATGATGAGATCTATTTGTACTATATTGTACCATTCTATTGCTCATTCCTCTATTTCTTGCTGGAATTTGTGTCTTCTAATCTCTTTCTCTTTGTTGTCACACACATACAATTGTCAGTTAAAATTGACATGAATATAGTAGTTTATTACCTTGGCCTATCAACACTAAGCATGTTGATCTAAAGTTGTTCACATAATGAAAACCCAATTCAATTATGACATATCAACATTCTATCAAGGTGAGCAACCACATCAACTGTAAATCCAAAGAAAATTATCATATGCAATAATTAAATTATTGTATTAAATTTTGTACATGATCCTCTTCATGTCTAGTGTTAAACCTAAGCTTTAATACCACTCTCTAACATACCTTCCCACCTCATTGTCTTATCTTGGGTTGTGGGAGGTGTTACCTATTTTCTTTGACATAATCTCCAAGGTCTACCATGAAGATGGAGTCACACAACCTCTTTTTCTCAAATAATTCTAATCTCAAAACACACACCGCCATTACCTTCATCTTGTTAAGAGATTTCCGGTAATATAAATTTCACCTCAATCTAACTCCTAGATTAAAATGTATACGCATCAGAAGTTTACCCATTTAAATTAGGCTGCATCATCATTATTCTTCAATTTGGAATCACATGGTCCCTATCTGCCCCCTATGGCACTACCACATCAACACAACATGAGGTCCACTAATGCTCCACTACTCTGCAAGTGTATCCGGCCTTAACTAGATCTAGGCCTGCACTTTTATGGAATCATCTATCATATTAGGATCTCCAATGGTCCTAAAGTGAATGTGAGGTTAATCTGATGTAGGGCTCAATGTTAAAAAATGTAGCAAGAAGGGCTCAATTTGACCTTAGCCTTAATCAAATTGAGTAAATCGAATTTCGACATCAACAAGAAAACTTGGAGGAAGTTAACTAGTGTGACATGGCTCTTGTCACTCAGTTAGCTCCGTAAATTCAAGTTAGTGGGCTTGCAGTTTAGTCATGCATGTGTGATTGTTAAATTTTAGCAATATAGTTCAATTATTTTCAGTTGTATTTAGTTAACTAACCTCTAACTATTGATAGAGTCAGTTGAAGGCCAGTTGTGCAGTGGGATAACAGTCTAACTCAGAGATCTATCAGTTAACTGATCAATCAGTTCAAAATAGCTCATACATGCATAGAATTTGAATTGCTCAGCTGAAGTGGAGGAGACAAAGGCTACTGTAACATGGGTTGTATACTAGTTGAGTGTACAGCTATTGCATGCAATTAGGAGATCAATCCCTTGGGAATTGCATAAGGAAATAGGGACTTCCCTATTGTTTAGGAGCTCAAATTTGCTCAGTTTTATGCAAGGAAATAGGAGGCCTCATGAGAAAATAATTGGCTAATTGTTGGCCAAAGTTTCTTATTGAACAAAGAGAACAATTATTCTTTTGCAGGTTGAGCTCAGAGCTGGAGCTAGTAATTGTAATAGTTTCTTTATTCAAATTATTAATGAAAAGAGGATTGAGGGCTTTTTTTCCTAGTTGGGTCCTCTAGAAATCACTATGTATTTGTGGTTTTGCTTATTCCATGTTTATGCATTTTGTTCTAAATTGTGATTTCCATTTCGGAGATTAGTAGAGTAGAATTGCGTCTCTTGTTTTTTAGTTTGAAATCTTGAGTAGTTGTAATATCTATCAAATTTCTACACTCACCATTTGACATACGACCTAGGGCATATCCGGGTGTGGACCTAGGTGTACAACCTTTCCATACCTAGATCCTTCGAGATGCAGGTTATTAAAAATAATTTGAAGGTAGCACATAACGTGAAGAAGATTTATGCAGATAAACATAGAGCATTCTAGGAGTTTCAGGTTGGGGAGCATGTGTACTTGTGAATCAAGCCCAAGAAGATCTCCTTGAGGATTGGGTCATGTGCAAAGTTGCCACCTTAATATTGCAGGCCTTTTGAGATTCTCGAGATGATTGGACTAGTGGTCTACATAATTTATTTTCCGCAATTGGTCAAAGTCCATGATTTTTTCCATGTTTCATTGCTTAAGAGATATGTACAAGATGTTGATGATGTGATTGATTGGTATTTATTGCCGTTGGAACCAGAGGAAGAGTTCCAACCATAGCCACAATGCATATTGAAACATAAACAAATCATTCTCCTGAACATATAAATAGAGCAAGTTAAAGTGCAATGGAAGCACTTTGGGCCTAATGAAGCTACATGGAAGATGGGTAATCAAATGCGAGCATTATATCCTTCTTTACTTGTTGGTTGAAGAAAATGATTTTTTGGTATGTGTGTGTGTGTGTGATTGTAATTACTACGTTGAGCTTTGTTTATAAATCTCCAATAAGTAGTATGTTTTGTTTTCAACGTTTTGCATGGTCATAAGTGTCATAGAACACTAAGGACAGTGTCCCCCCAAGTGGTAGGGGTTTGTAATAGCCATGGGTTAAGTTTATATGTAAATAAAATAAGACCAAGGTCATGGGACATGTATTTCAAGTTGAATGAAGGGGGGAAACATTACATTGGGAATCACTTATGGTTTATTATTAACTATGGAAATTGGCATTGAGATTGAAAAAGGACAAAGGAAATAACTCAAACAGTGATGTACGTTTATCCGTGGTAAAGAAGAAGTGGAATAAGCTTAGGGGGAGCTTCTCATGCTTCGATAAGTACCTTTTTGACATGTTGGTCTTACATTGGTTTATTGCAGACTGTTGATGTTGTATATCTAATGTTTATATGTGTTGATTCATGATCATATATTATTGTTGTTGTTGATCTATTTCTTTGATGCATTCTTTGCTAACGTCTTCAACGGTGAAGAGGATATATATGTGTGTGTGTGTGCGCGCGCATACGTGCTATGGTGATAAAAATATGGCACATGTTCAGGGGGAGTATCTTCTATACTTATAATGGCTCACTGTTGGTATTATGGGCACTCCTTATTTCATGATGTTGACTATGATGAGTTCATATTGTTGTTGCTGATATATCTTCTTGCATTAGTCACTCTTGATCAACATTTTTACTAATAAGAAGGATATCCATATGACTTTGTCAATATGCCTTGGTTTATATATGTTGAAGCTATTGGTGATACCACATTATTGTTGTTATTGATGAAGGGAATAAATGATATGAAATTATCATTGTTGATGATCATAGACACTCTTATGATTACTAACCAGTTCTATGCATTCTTATATGTTACTGCTCAGTCTTTATTAGTATTGTAAATAGTCTTCATATATATATATATATATATATATATCCATTGTTTTTATAGATAGTATCTATGGATACCATGGATTAATATCATATACGGGTCATGAAAAGCCCCATATTGCAAGCATTGTAAAATTTAGTCATATATGGGTTATTGGGATCAAGTCATATCATGTATGTAACACCATTTTGGGTGATTGATGTAAACATGGGATCATAGAGTCATTGGTTATAAAATAGGTCATATGTGCAAATATGTCCCTGATGTAGACTTGATTATAATATGGTGATTATGAAACTACTGCAAATGACATGAGTATTGGTACATGTATTGCAAATATGAGGAAGTGTATTGACAATCTTGCCACATGTTTACCTTGAGAAAACATGAAAGTGTGAAATTTGAAAATTATACATGACCCGTGTAAACAAGAGTCAAGTACATATGCAGTTTTAATGAATGAAAGTCACATACATAATCCTAACCATGGAAAATAGAAAACCAGGAGTTATTCCCATGGTAATCACCCATAGTATTGTGTTCGCAATGTTTATTTGATCCTCTCAATAATTATAGACAACACTACCAAGGGATTTTCTTGTTGTATTGGAAAGAAAAATAACTATATAAGGAGAAGGAGATCAAGGAGTAAAGTGTGAAATGTAATGGAACATTCATGTGTGACTTGATCTAAAACATGTGTGCACTAGGAAGCAAGGAGAAGGCTCAGATCTAAGAGATTTGAAGGTGTGTTGAACTATATGCTTGATTAATTTACTTGCTGCAGAATGTTTGAATTGCTAAGAATGCAAGATTTATGGTTATAATAGAACTATGATCTGGATGTATTGATCCGAATTGGATCCATAAAGAATGATTAACAGAGCCATGGCTGTACTAGGTTTGGACAGACTTCAAGGAATTTAAAACAGTGATCAAAAACACCTCTAAACCAGTGGCAGTGGTAGCCAGCATGGAACAATGAGGACCTTGGTCAAAGCGCGCTGACTGAGGCTCGTGGAGACTACGCGGGAGGCGGAATTAGCCTGTGGGAGGCCTGGATCGGGAAACAAAGGGAGTTTTTAATGCTGGGCAAAATCCTTCAAAATGGAGAAGCCCTGAGCACTCAGTCGTGTGGGAGCTGGGAAAACTGTGGGACAAAAGGCTAAGCACTAAAGGCAGGACCCACTCTAAAACCGGTGGTATTGATTGGGGGCATCCATGGGCATTAAGAATTTTTGATGAAAAATGAGCCATTCCACTAAGCGCCCGATGCGTGGCAAGCGGAGGAGAGAGAAAACCGCCACTCATTCCATGCTAACGGTCAATCTAGTCAACCGCACGGGACGAGCAAGTGTTGTTAGATCTGGGGGCTCCAGATCTAACGACTGAGATTGGGCCCGATGGAGAAGATAGAATTGATGGAGGGTTAAGCCGTGATTTAGAAGAATTTGAGGTCCGCTTTGACTGCCACGGTGGCAGAAGACTCATTCCACGACGTAACCAAAGAATTGAACCAATGAAGCAGGCTGGTACAGTTCGCAGGAGGACAAGTGGCCATCCCTGAGAGTCTGATGGCAGCGCTGAAACAGGGAACTCCAAGCGCAGCTGCAAGTAGGCAATATGATAGAGCTAGAAGAGAAAGCGAATCGCCATGAGCTCGAATGACTTTACAGCCATGTATAGACCAGACAGAGGATAAGGAGTTGGGAACCGAAATACGGAACACCGAAGGCAGAAGACACAGAAGAGAAGAACCAGTAAAGCATAAAGTAGAAAGAAGATAGAAGGGCCAACCTGACCAAGGGCAGCGTCGAGCACCAGAGAGCTTGAGAGATTCAAGCCATCCTTAAGAGGATCTGTCAGACTAGAGAGGTCAAAGAGCTGGTAAGGAAAAGAGTCTGTGTACTCTAGTGGTTTGGGGAATCCAAAAAACACCCTGCCAAGCCAATTTGTTTCAGGAGACTCATATTGAACTCCTTCATTGTAATTCTCTGCTTCAAGACACAATAAAATAAGGCCACCACCGAGAGGTGGACTAGAGATGTAACCCTAGAGGATAGGGTGAACTCCTTATTAATTGCTTGTGTTCTTGTATTTGCTTACTGTATTTCTCTATTGTTTTCCATTTCAAGTGTTTGTGTATTTGCAATACGATCGATCCGTTGCTTAAATAACATAGACACACACCAGCACAAGAGTCTATAGTACCTTCATTTAATAAACCTTTAACTCAGGTCACTCATAGGGTGATTATCTGAACAAGTGGTATCATAGCTTTAGGCTGTAAGGTTAGACAAGCTTGTGTTGGTTTGGCTGTTGAATGCTCATTAGATCAAAGCTCAAATTAGGAGAAGGAGAGTTCGTCGAAACTAATCCTGAAATTGGGAGAGTCTATCCTTAGAAGACAATGTCAGAGGAAGGTTCTGTGGGGCCAAACCCTCAATTCATAGAGAGTTTCCTAGTTATAAAGTTTATGGTATAAGAATGTATAGGGACTTTAGAAAGCATAAGGATGAAGATTCATCAGGTTCTAAAGAAGATAAAGAAGAAGATGAATCTCATTCCCATGACCACTCAAAAGGAAAAGGGAAAGAGGAAAACTTTCTCACACCTCCTAATGGCCCTGTGCATAATAAGAAAGCATCTTTGATCAAGCTAGATGTTAAATTTGACTTGCCTATATATGATGGAGAGTTAAATGCTGAAAATTTGGACAATTGGATTAGACAAATTGATGTGTATTGCAAAGTGCAGAACATCAATTCAGATAAGAGAAAAATTCAGCTGGCAAACCTACACTTAGGAGGCACTGCATTGGTTTGGTGGGAAGGCAGAACCCAAGCTAACATGAAAAGAAATGGTAAGACTATCTCTGTCTGGAGTGACTTTGTTTATGCAATAAAGAAGCAGTTCTGTCCATTGGCCTACATGCAACAAGCCATGATGAGTTGACAAACTCTTTAGCAGTTGAAAGGGAAAAGCGTGCAAGGGTACACTCAAGAATTTAGAAAGAGAGAATTGATTCTAGGGGTCTCATTAGACTCACCAGAGACTCTTTTGAAGTACATTGGTGGTCTACACATCTAGATGAGGCATACCATCCTCATGTTTAATCCCACTAGTATAGATGAGGTATCTGTACAAGCTACTCATCTAGAGGTTAGAGGAAAGAATGGAAATCCAGAAGTTGTGAGACCATCCCAACCCACTGCAAGAAAAAGAAAGGAGAAAAGAAATCAGAAGTAGAAAGCAAGGAAGGCTAACATTGCACAGAAAAGCAAAGCTTCATGCACTCACTGTAAAAAGGATGGGCATGATGATGAGCACTGTTGGATTCTACATCCAGAGCTAAGACTTAAGAAGTTTGAGGGCAAGAAGAAGAAGATTGCTGCAGCGATTCAGAAAGATTTGGGGTCAAACTTGGGAGATGAAACAATCATTGCAGCCATAGGTATAAAAGCTAAGAATTCTGAAGCATCTACTAGTAATTCTGCTCAAACTATTATTGATGAAGAACATGAGTGAAAAAGACATGAGCTTTTCCATATTCGAGTTATTTCCAAACATCAAAAGATTGATACTTTGTTTGATAGTGGCTCACAAGTAAATTTGATTTCTGAAGCAATTGTAAAGAAATTGGGATTAGCAACTACACCTCACAAGAAACCATACCCATTAGGATGGTTGAATGATAAAGCACAACTACAAGTCACTAGACAGTGCAAACTCAAGTTTTCTTTTGGGTTAACATTTGTAGATGAGGTTGAGTTAGACATAATTCCTTTAGATATATGTGGAATTGTTTTAGAGAGTCCTTACTTGTATGATAGAAAGGCTATTTTCTATAGAGCTAAGAACAAGTATCTACTTGTTAAAGATGGAATCGAATACTTTGTAAGAGCTCATAAGCTCAAGAATAATTATACCCTCATAAAGTCGGGGAAAATGAAAAGAATGATAAATTCATGCAAACAATTCTTACTAATGGTGGTAAAGGAAAACAAACCTAATAAAACCAATGTATTTGAGGGCTGTAATGCTAAGCAGCAAGCTGATATAGAAAAGATTGTTTCAGAGTATGATGTCCTTTTTCAGGATCCTAAAGGTCTGCCACCCCAAAAGGAAATAGTACATGATATTATTTTGCAACAATATGTTCCATCGCCTAACATTGGAATGTACAGGTTGTCTACTTTAAAGAATGCTGAAATCAAGAGGCGCATGCAGGAGTTGCTCGAGAAGGGGTTCATTAGGCCTAGCATATCACAATGTGGGTCACCAATCATTTTGGTGAGGAAGAAAGATGGCTCATGGAGAATGTGCAATGACTACCGAGCACTGAATAAGATAACAATAAAAAATCGTTGCCCCCTTCCTTGCATAGATGATCTTTTAGATCAATTGAAGGAAGTTGTTTATTTCATCAAGCTGGACCTACACAGTGGATACCATCAGGTCAGAGTTGCAGAGCAAGATGCATGGAAGACTACTTGCAAAACAAAGCAGGGGTTGTATGAGTGGCTGGTTATGCCTTTTGGATCGACCAATGCCCCTGCTACTTTCATGAGATTAATGAATGATGTATTCAAGCCTTTTCTTGATGATTTCGTTATTGTGTATCTGGATGACATTCTCATTTTTAGTAAAACGTGGGAGGAACACTTAAAGCATGCTAAGCAGACATTAGATGTTTTGAAAAGAAAAAAACTTCATGTTAAACTCTCAAAATGTGAATTTGGCAAAACATCTCTAAATCATTTGGGTCATATAATAGGGGGCAGTGAATTGAAAATAGATCCCTCTAAAGTGGCAGTCATTGTAAACTGGCCTAAATCCAAGTCTGCTATAGAAGTGAGAAGCTTCTTAGGAGTAGCACAATATTATTGGAGGAAGTTCATTGCTAACTTTTCCTCAACTACAGCTCCCTTACATGCTTTGACAGGATTGAACAAGGTGTTTGAGTGGGGAGGCAAACGTCAGAAAGCCTTCGACACCTTGAAATAAAAGATTAGTACAACACTTATACTAGCACTGCCTGATCTACAAAGACCATTTGAGATCCACATAGATGCCAGTGACTATGCCATGGGAGCAATGTTGACACAACACGGTAAACCCATATGTTATCATTTTGAGACTTTTAATTCTGCAGTAGTTAGCTATCCTACATATGATAAAGAATTGTATGCATTAGTTCAGAGTGTGAAAAAGTGGAAACATTATTTAATAGGAAAAGAGACAGTAATACATACTGATCATCAACCACTTCAATATCTACACTCTCAAACTAAGTTGCAGCAATTAAGACATTACAGGTGGATGCGTTTTCTACAATAGTTTCATTTAGTCATCATATATAAAAAGGGCATACATAACAAAGTTGTAGACATGTTATATAGACCCATTATAAATGCATCTACTATACTTAAGCATAATTCTATACTACATCAAAGTTACATTGAACAATATGCTCAAGATATAGACTTTAAAGATGTATATGCAACTTTGAGTCATGGAAAAAGGGTAGAAGAATTGGATTATCATTTGAAGGACCGAATCTTATATTATTGTGGGAAACTTTGCATTCCACAAACAGAGAGAGTAGAAATAATTAGAGAGGTACACACTTCTCTGATATCAAGTCACTTTGGGGTAAGTAAAACAGTTGCACAGTTGCAAAGATTTTGTTATTGGCCAAAAATGAATGAGACAAATTCTAGATATGCACACGGGTGTACTATGTGTGCTAAAAGCAAGCCCCACAATAGAAAACTAGGCCTGTACACTCCATTACCAGTTCCTTCCCACCCTTGGGAAAGTGTTTCCATGGATTTTGTTGGGGGACTACCTAAGTCTAGAAAGGGTGATGATTATCTGTATGTGGTTGTGGATAGGTTCAGCAAAATGTGCATTTTGATACCTTGTAATAAACAGATTACAACTGAACAAATTGCAAAAGTATTCTTTGAACATGTATGGGTTCATTTTGGGTTACCCATGTCCATTGTATCTAATCGAGACACATGATGTGTGGGGAGGTTTTGGTCAAGTTTGTGGGAACTAATGGACACCACGCAAAAGAAAAGCATAATTTTTCATCCACAAACTGATGGCAAGACAGAAGTAGTTAACAGGATAGTGATCCTATTACTCAAAGGATATTGCAGCAAACATCCTAAGCTTTGGGATGAACATTTGTGTTATGTGCAGCATGCTTACAATAGAGCAAAACACTCTTCTACACAAAGATCTCCTTTTGAAACCTGTTTCGGTTTCATATGAAGGTCTCCTTTGGATTTTGTCTTTGGTAAAGATACAACAGTTGATGGACACAATGATGTGGATAAGGCAACTAGGTTCATTGAACAGATCTAGGAGATCCACATGCTATACAAGAACAACTGGAAAAGAGCCAAGCTCGATACAAGGCTAGGCATGACAAGCATTGGATGGAACATAGTTTTCAAGTTGGAGACCAGGTTTGGCTATATATCAGCATGGACAAGATGCGAGGAGAAGGTAAAAAGCTGAAGCCTATTAGGTATGGACCCTTCAAAATACTTGAGAAGATTGATGAAAATTCTTTTCGCCTTGATCTACCAGCTTACATGCACATCTACTTAGTCGTAAATGCATATTGCTTGAGATTGTTTGAACCTTCTCTAATTGAGGATCCTGAAGAGCAGAGTCAATTGCCTTCTATTGATGACCTACTACCTGAATATCTTAATGAATTGTAGGAAGACACAGTGCTGGACAGGAAGGTGAGGATGACGCGCAGAGGAGATTTTGAGTACCTCAGACTTGGACTCAAAGGTTCGAAGCCGAGCAACGAAAAATGGATTGAGATTGGGCAAGTAAGACAACCCTCGATTAAAATTCAACTAAATTAAAATAAATCTTTACCATTAATAATAGTAGATATATAATATAAATGCTTTTAGATAATCAAAATTATAAGAAATTTTCATTATTTTTATTGTATAATAATATTAATATATTTATTGTTTTATAATAAAACATAAAATTTTTAAAATATTAAATTTAAATTTTATTAATAAAAAATTATAAAGAGATTTTAATTTAATAAAATTAAATATATAATTTTAGAAAGGTATAATCTGAATGAATGTTATAACTAACATAATTATATAAATTAAATGGTTTTGCATATTTTGATAGGCATCAATTATATAACATTGAAACACATTTATGATACATATTATTTTGCAAAAAATTTAAAAAATCATGAACACTAAATT
This sequence comes from Pinus taeda, assembly GCA_000404065.3. NCBI lineage: Eukaryota > Viridiplantae > Streptophyta > Pinopsida > Pinales > Pinaceae > Pinus > Pinus taeda. The sequence goes on from APFE031318278.1 coordinate 13,627, forward strand.
GTTATTTTCTTTAAATTATTATTAATTATAAAAAAAATTAATAAATAAGTTAAACATGTCTATAAACATGGATCAATATTCTTGATTATGGAGATTCTTAATTCTTAAATAAGCTTTTTAATGATATAATGGACCAACACATTGACTTATCAATACCACTTGTCCAAAAAACCATAACTCAATTCCAAAAAAACCATAGCCCAATTCAAATGGCATTTTTTTAATTAATCATTTTAATTAAAAGGGAAAAAAAACATAACTACTCCTTATTTTGACAACTTCAATGCTAGCAAACAAAAAAAACTTTCAACCTTTGATTTATTTGTATTATTGATTATTAAATTAAAATTATAGATTCCCTACTCCAAAATAGACATATATATTGGTGAAATTAAAAATATAGGTTTACTATTAAACAATTATATATTTAAATAAGATAAGAGATACAAATAAGATCATTAATTAAAAAAGTAGTCTAACTTATAGATGAAATGACCATTTTCATGACATTTTTAAAAAAAATTAGAAAACTTGAGTTTAAGTTGTTTAATATATAGAATGAGAGTGTCATAGTGGTTTTTTAGGGTGCTGAATCCATTTATGCATTCAAAAATGTATTTTAAGCAACAAAAAATCACATTCTTTCTTAAATTGTACCATTGAGTTCCTTTAAAAAATATTGTATAAAACATGATACTATCTTATAATTTAATGTCTTATTTAATCATAACTTTTAAATTTGACATTAAATTTTTTAATTTCAATTTAAAATTATTTTAAATT
>APFE031318278.1:15131-35213 GCA_000404065.3 Pinus taeda
ATAAAATTTACATATGCTTAACACTAAATTTTTCATTCACATTAAATTTGTTTATACATAACATTTTCTCTTTCGTGTGTTTTAACATGAGAGATTACCGTTGAACTTTGGTGTGAGCACGCTCATTTTTGACTGTCCAAGCTATAAAAATGACTTTGCATTTTAGAGTTAGACACATCATCCATAGCTATGTAAAAGCCCGCCAGATTATTGAACTAAATTGAAATAAGTGTTTGACTCTTTTAAAAGTTAAGTGAATTATAATTTAATTATCATAATGAAATTTCATGAATTAGGATTCAATAATCATTCATGAATTAGGATTCAATAATCATGACTAAATAGTTTATCATCATGAATTAGAATTCAATTATCTTAAATAGTTTAAAATTCTAAGTTAACTAGAATCTAATTATCATTAAAACTCTAAATTAATTAAAATTTAATTATCATGATTAAATAATTTAAAATTTTAAGTTAATTAAAATCTAATTATCATGCTTAAATAGTTTACAATTTAAATATGTAGTAGTTTCATGAATTAGAACTTAATTATCATAACCAAATAGTTTCAAGTTTAAATATATAGAAGTTTCAATTCTATACTTTTGGTTTCTTATGGTTGTAAATTGTGTTATAACATCTTGGCCATTTAGAAGTGTGGGTTAGTTTCTCACTATTGTATATTGTGCTTTAAGATTATAGTTATTTAAAAAAGTGGGTTAGAATGTAGTATAATATTTTTTTATTATTACAATGAGTTAGTATTTTAAATTTTTCATGATTTTAATAATTATGGAAAATTTATTATCATGTATGATTTTAATAATTATGGAAAAATAGTGATGAAGTGTATTCTGTTTATATATATTATATATTATTTTTTTTTATAATTTTTAACACCCTAATTTACATAATTATATGTATTAAACCAAGTTATAATGGATGTATTCTTGGTCAACATGATTCCAGTAAAGGAACTACTTGGAGAATAGTTAAAGTGCTTCCATTATAGGAGAAAGTTGAGGAAAATCATGTTTATTTTCTTTTGTAGAAGATGTATGAAGGAAGAAGTCAAGAACTCTCATGGAAAAGGATTTTTATTATTTGGATAACACACAAAAAATGAAAGATAGTTAGATAAACATAAGAATTGTGAAAAGAAGAAGAAAGTTGTAAACAATTCATGATAGAGAGAAGATTGATGGGTAAATGTTGTGAGAGATTGTAATAGTGTGGTGTTGAGAAGCATGCAAGAAAAGATTGTAAAAAAGAAATTATGAATATTGTAGTTTGTGTTCAAGGTTCCCTTTGTACAAGAGTAATATATCTAATATGTTCCTTTAGGGTTTTCAAGAAAACTATGTCATGATTTATGTGGTGTAAATACATGTATTTTTATTACTAATTTATTGTTTACCTTTTTCATTTTATTTTTTAGACATTGACATCTTTCCTTTTATAGGAAGAAAATGACATTTAGTCAATAAATATACAACTAATATATTAATATTTAAAAAACCAATATAATATAATGTCATGATTAACATTACATCAAACAAATTATGTGACTTTAAGTAATATTTAAACTAAAAGCTTTTATATGGTTGACACTATATAATACGGTTATATTATTTTAAATAATCCTTACTTTTAATCCAAATATTACTTTGACTATTTAAAATTCAATTAAATCGAAACAAATTTTTAGGTAAAATTAAATATATATGATATAGCTTTATGCCTTTGGATAGTGAAATTTATAAGAAATTTAATTATTTTTATTAAATAATAATATTATTTATATTTATTGTGAGATAGATATAACAATTTTAAATTTTAAAAATATAATTATATTTTAATTTAATAGATAAAATAATAATAAAGTTATAAGGAAAGTTTCTATAACAAGTGTTTTAGGGTAGTTTAGTCCTTGCCACTTAAGTGGGTGTTATGCTTTCAGGAAAAATTGCAAATGGATATATGATGTAGAAAAGTTAATTGCCTACTAAGAGATCTAACCTTGCATAAGTTTTGGTGAGTAATAACCACTACTAAGTTAACACATTTACGCTTTTATTCTTACATGTTAAAGCATTGGATAGAAAATAAATAATGGTAGGTAGTAAGTTTGATAGGTATATTTATTTCCATCTTGTTTCTATTCATTTTTTATGAAAATACTTGTTTAAATTATGGTGGGCTGTAATTGGTGGTAAATAGGTTATTTATGTGACTATGATCTATTTTCAAGGATTTTAATTATGAAGATTAACAATTTTTTCTCAATAATATTGAAAAAAAATATCAATTTTTCAAAGTTAAACAATATGACTTGAATTGGTCAATGCTAAACTAATAGTGGTCAACATGCAAGTCTATTGCAAGTATATTTCTATAGTCCTGCCATGGCAGGGACTAATAAGGATCAAAACACTTACTCCATGATACATGCTACTTTGCCAAAAAAAAAAAAAAAAAAAAAAAAAAAAAAAACTATACCTAAATTGTAACTTTCTTTTAAATTATTATTATTAATTAAAAAAAAAAATAATGTATAAGTTACACATATGTATAAACATAGAACAATATTCTTAACCATGGAGATTCTTGATTTGTAAATAACATTTGTAACCATACAATGGACCAATACCATGATTTATCAATACCACCGGCTCAGAAAACCATAAATCAATTCACAGGATTTTTTTTAATTAATCAATTTAATTAAAAGGAAACAACTTTGAAGATAAATTTCAACCTTTGCATAAAATAGACAGTGGTAGGGTGTTCTATTAAGGCACTAGACAACTTAGATGCCCCTAGGTTGATTATTCAAGTCACTAGCAAACAAGGAAAAAAGCTAACCTTTGATTTGTGTATATTACTATAAATTTTGTAGAATATTTCATGGATGTTAAATCTCCACCTTCCAACTAGTAATAGTTGATAATTAAATTAACATTCTAGATTCCCTATTCCGAAATAAATATATTTATAGGTGTAATTAAAAATATATGTTTACTATTAAACAATTATATATTTAAATAAGATAACATATACATATTGTATAAAACATGATATTATATTCTACTTTAATGTTTTTCTTAATCATAACTTTTAAATTTTCCATTAAAATTTTCTATTTCAATTTACTTTGAATTCTAAGTATAGTTTAACTATTTTACCTGATTTTTTCCCCTTGTATTTGATTGAGTAATGATTTTTCGATTAGAGTAATGATTTTTCGATTAATTTTACTTGAAATTCAATAAGAATTTATGAGCATTACAAACTTGAACGGTTTACACTATCTAAATAACTACAGATTTATTAAGATGTTAAATTTATTTATACATTAAAAACATATTTTAAATAATAAAAAATGTTAAAAAAAAATTATATGATTAAACTAAATAAAATAAAAACAATTTTTTTTTAAGAAACTAAATTAAGTCAAACCAACAATGGAAATCATCGTCACAAATATTTAAAAGACCACGACACCTCTAATCACTGGTGGGTAAGATATTTAAAAGAACCACGACACCTATAATCACTGGTTGGTAATTCATAAAAAATAGACTTTCACTCCTACAGAAAACTTCCACTGTTTCCTCATGTTTAATACTTTGTGACATTTACCTACAAAGTCCGTTACACCTCATCTGTGAGACATTTACCTACAAAGTCGGTTCCCGTAAAAACAAGATCAATGGCCTTGGGAAAAATATGGTGTCAGGTTTTTCAATCACCATGCGTGACGCATTCGTCTGTACTTTGGATGCTTTTTGCGATGGAATGGTGAAGAAAGAGTGGCAAAGCCCATCTTTTGCCTCGTTCCTTACTACCTACCATTTCGGAAAATGTAATAAATTTGGCGGCAAAGGCATGTGCAGTGAAGAATTCGAAGCCTTTTGGTGATATGGCAGCTGCCTCCCTGGTTGATATGATTTGTCCGTGGATCTGTGTTCAAGGAATGTCGATGAAGAATTTGCAAACATTGGAATCGCAAAGGTGAGGGGAGTGAAATTAAGATTTATAGTGGTAGCAGAGGCCACTGACTTGGCGTCGTTGATCAGGCGAGGCAATATAGGAAAGTAAACCACCGCGTGGATTTGAGATAATATGCGCAAATAAATAGATTTATGTTGTTAAACCTGTCCAACTCTTTATAGATTTATGTTGTTAAGGCTGTCCAACTCTTTATCTTATCATTACGTGTAAAAAACACGCGCCTACCCTACCAAAATTCCACACATAAAAGCGCTCACTACCTTGATCCAGAAATGAGTTTTTGTTAATAAATATATGTGTTAATCAGAGTTATCAACTTTGAATTCGATCGTACGTATTTAAAAATATATGTGCTTTTAAGTTATATAATTTGATAGAGATGTATTTAAATAGATTATTCTATTTTTACTTTTATAACTAACTAATATTTATAATAAATATTTTAAATTAATTTATTTTCACATTTTATAAAAACAAATATTTAAATATAATAATAATTTATAAAATCATATAACTAATTTTTAAAATATAATCTATCATTAAAAAATTATAACAACTTAATTCTAACAACTCATACTAAATAATTCAAAAATAAAGAGCAAATGCATTTTTTTAATAGCCAAAATGGTGGTAAGTCAAAAAAGGGAAGGTAGAAATTCTAAGATCTTATTTTAAAGATAATATTTTGGGCATGGGTTGTGATACCATATGGGCCAAATGCAACTACATTATTTGAATATATTTTATGAACAAGTTCATGCTACTAAAAAAGTGTGGTGCATAATAAGTTACTAGTCTTAATTCTGCCAATAAGGGAAAGGAATCATCATATGAAAATAAAAATTGTGAATGCTAAATCTTTAACTTTGAGTGGAGATAAGGATTTATGACATATTCCCATGGCCAATTTTGTTTCTTCATGAGCCCTTAAAAACCTTACGCCTGTTGTTATTACGCCTCCATTAATATTATTTCCCTAAATATTCAGAGGCTAGGGGATGCATCAAAGAAATTATCCCTACGCCATATTATTTATTCCTCGAGGCCGCAGATTGTATTCATACAAAAATTGATGGCTTTTACGGAATGTGCTAAACATTACATTTTGTCTATATGCCGTGGATAGTGATTATTTGCTATTAATTTTTTAATATGGTTTATCCAACAGGCTGGTTGCTTTATGGGATCATGTTGGGGTAAATTTAAAGGCTTACAATATTTTTGCAGGCATTTCATTATTTGGATTTGTGCCTTATTCCCTTGTTGTATCTATATTCTCAATATATATGTTTCATATTGAAATAAACGGGATTTTAGGAAAAAGGATGGATGAATGTGGAATTTTGAAAGTTGGCTCGTTGATCCTAAGAGATTATTAATATTTTATATTTGGAGAGGAATGTGGGGCTTAAAATGTCATTTAGATCGAGTGGGGACTTATTTTTAATATATTTTAATGAAAATTACTGGGTGGATGTCAAACCTAGGTCTCTTTCTCCTACTTGGTGCAACAATCGTGTAGAGTCAGAGTGCATTGGAAAACTACTAGATAGATTCATGTTGCATGAAAGTACTTGAGAAATTTTCTCTTATTTTCGTTCATGGGTTTCCCAACAAGATTGTATGACCACACACGTATCATTCTATAATGGATGCGGCAAAGCCATCGAAATGTCTTCCATTCAAATTTAATGGAAGATCCAAAATTCTGTAATCTTGTTCATGATACTTGGCGGTCGTATGCAAATAATAAGAGTAATTCAACAATGGCTTTGAGTATGGAAAAATGGTGGGCCCTATACATGGTGGTTTAAAATTGGGGAGAGTAAAAAAACTCAAAATGAAAGTGGATTTATTGGATATTGATAAGGAGATGACCTGTATCCAAAATCAAATGGATCATGCTTTTTCAAATCAAGATCATTTATCTTAGAGATAGTTTGGGAATTGTCAATGGCGGCAGTTGCAATTAAGGGGAGTGTTGGAAATAATAATCTCAACCACTGCCTTAAACACACTAACAAACAACATGCTTGCCCAATCAACCACTGCATGGATGCGATTTTGTTTGTAGGTGAAAGCACTGAAGTCAAAGCAGAAGTACAACCCTGACCATTCCGCAACATAGTAGAGGAGTTCAGGGATTTAATAAATTTTGGTAAATAGATATGGGCAAACGTTTAATCTACGACTGTTGCCCCACACTCCACAACATCTGCAAGTTCAAAAAATCATTTACTATGTAAAATCGCCCATGTTGCTTATTAAATATTTTCTTTGTTATGAATTAATGTCAAATTTGTATGTTTAGATAAATGTGGATGTAAAAGTCATTTGTAATGTTGTTGGGGGGCAAGTTAGAGAGCGAAAGTCTCTCAGGTAGTGAGGAGAAAATCATGGAGGAAATATTGGTGGGCGGGTGAAAACCAGTAGAGAAATTTACTCCACAACCCAGTGATGGTAAATCACAATAAGTTTGTTGTGTTTTCACTTGGAGCTGCAACCTCCATTTATCAAACGAATGTATTTCTTTATGTTTTAACATATAATATACAGTGTGGCTAGTTGCATTATTATATTAATCCTTGGCCAGTAGATTTAAGGCAACCTCCTTTGTACTTTGTTGTGTTTTAACTTGAAGCTGCAACTTCTATTTATCACGCAAATGTATTTCTTTATGTTTTAACATATAATATAAAGTGTGACTAGTTGAATTATGATATTAATCATTTGGCAAGTAAATTTAAGGCAACCTCCTGTGTAGTTTGTTGCATTTTCACTTGAAGCTGCAACCTCCATTTTCTTAAGCGAATACATCTTTTTTTTAAGATATAATATAAAGTGTAGCTATTTGCATTATGATATTAATCCCTGGCAAATAAATTTATGACAAGCTACTTTGTTTTACTCTTTTATTGTACATAAAATTTATGTTTTAATTAAGTCTCTGTGTGGTTGCAGTATCGTCACCTCACGCAACCTAAAATTTACCTTAGACGCCGCTGAAGTTGACTTTACTTACCTTTCCACAACCGATTTCTGAGTTCTCAGTGTAGACCGCTCCCCTCCCCTCTCCTCCCCTCAGCCCCGTGAAATTTTTCTAAGATCACTAACTTGGCGTCGTTTGATCACGCGAGGGAATACAAGAAAGCAAACCGCGTGGATTTGAGATAATATGTGCAAATAAATCAAATTGATGTTGTTAACCCTATCGTATCATTAGACGCACGTTTTATTTAAAAAACCTGCTCCTACTCTCTACACATTCAACACCTATTAAAAGCGCACGTTTTATTTAAAAAACCTGCGCCTACTCTCTACAAATTCAACACCTATTAAAAGCGCTCGCTCACTACCTTGATCCAGGATGAGTTTTTGTTAATACATGTATGTATGTCTTAAAACCTAACCTCAATTATGCTCGGTCAAATGATTGATTCTGAGTATTTGTTAATACATAACCTGAATTATTCGTGGTCAAATGATTGATTGTGAGGTAATTTATTTTTAAAAAGTCAAAATAAATATATTTAAAAAAAATATATAATTCTATACATGTGGGTAGTAATGGAACTTAATTCCCATAAAGTGCTTACAGAAGTTATTCTTTTATAATTAATTTTGTTTTAAATAAATTTCACATTCTTACATATTTTCCGGTTTATATATATATATTAAGGTGTTATGTATATATAATATTATTCTGGTTTATATAATTAAAGTGTGTCTGTATATATTATAAAAGTGTGTTTCATTGGCAGATTAAAATTTGTTATTTTCTGGGACGCATTATAAATAGTTGTTTTTTTTTTTTTTTTATGTTAAGACTAACCTAATTACCCCGGGGGATTTGAAACGGTGACCTATCAAGGAGTGCGTTAACAACGCACCCATTCACCGTCATCCAAGCCGCATGGGCATGTATAATGAGTTGGTTTACTTTTATGTAAAAATTTTTAAAATTAAATATGTATTTTTTACTTAGAAATTACTTTAAAAATACATTCAATGTTACTGAAATTTGTAGAGAGAATAAAACATTCTTTATATATTCTAAAAACAATTATTTTTAGATCTAACTGCTTTCTAAACAAATATATCCTTTTTATTATATATTATTATATTTAATTTTTTCATGTTAAAAATTTCCAGACAACAACATTCAATCTGAGTGAAATTGCACCGAAGATAAAACAGCTCTATGCATAAATAAATAAATCACTCTTGCTTTGAAATTTCCTAAGAAACAAACATTTCAATATCAGAATTATTGTAGGGACTTTTGAAATTATTCCCAAAAACAAATATTTCAAGCTTCAAATTGTACGGAAAATAAAAACAAATATATATGATATGATATCTTAACATTTTAGATGATCTATATATAATATATATAGACCAACTCAATTCTAACAACCCACACCAAAGAATTAAAAAACAGAAAGCAAATGCATCTTTGATATCCCAAAAGGGTGGTAAGTCAATAGAAGCGAAGGTACCTTGAAATTGTAAGATCCTCATTTTACAAACCTTATTATGCGCAAGGGCTATGACGTCCTATGGACCGAATACGTCATTTGGATGTTTTAAAAACAAGTTCATGGTACTGCAAATGTGGTGCATAATTAGTTAAGTTACAAGATACACTTCTCCGGACATAGAAAATAACTCTATATTTCTAAAATAAATATATATATTTTTTTTGGTAATTTTAAAAATTATTAGAAAATATATTCCTTATGAATTTAATTTATCATGGGTACAAATTGAATGATAACCATATTTTTCAAACTTTCTAAAATATATTTAATTAGCATTTGCATCAAATGTTGCAAAGGAAACGCCGTAAGGCATAAATTGAAGAACACAAATACAACAAAAGAATATTTTGATAAAGAATAAAAATATATTGAATGCTCAAATCAATGACCCATTAACTGGACCAGTTAGTAGACACATCTATCAATATTAGGATTATACACAATGATCAAGAAATTTCCCATATACAAACAACACCTTCCACAACAACTTTTTGTCACATCCACATTTTAAAAAATGCCTTGGAACGTGATTGGAATATCCCATATTGTCTTTTTCATTATGCAAATAAATCTTCCATATTGCTATTTTCATCATGAATATTGTTAGTTCATTGTTGTAAAGTGTTAGTGTGGTAAATTCAATACTATAAGTTTGACAAGCGAAAAACATCCCTCAATTAACATAATATGCATTTTTCTCTCACTGTGTATTTTTAGCATGTATTTTCCCTTCATTATTTTCATCATAGAGCCAAGAAATCTACACCTTATCTATAAAGTAACAAAAACATTTTGACATAAGTTTAATATTTCAAGCCAGTGTCTAACCTATAAAGTAACAATTTTTTTTTGAAATAAATTTAGTAGTTTAAGCAATTGACTAACCTAATTTAATAATTCAAAAATTCTCAAAGATGATTTATACTGTATGATAAGAGAGCCAACATTGGAGCCCATACTTTCACTAAAACCAAAAGAAACACAACCACTTGTGAAGAAATTCAAGTAATAATAATAAAACAAAAATAATAAACATTAAAGTATAGAATGGTATTTCCAACACAGGTATAAATATACATGTTCTATGTCCATTGTTAGACTTGTATAAGAAATATTTGATTCCAACGAGTGAAGAAAAACACTATTTTTTACCAAAAGAAATATATGGTATTCCAAACAACGTAAACAATGCAATTCAAATCAATGGAATTTATTGTAATTTTTCTTTTATCAAAAACTGTTTAGCTAAAACTTAAATCTTAAACTTAAAGATCACAGATAATTGGAGTTTCCTCTAACCAGAGACAAACGCTCCAAAGGGATTAGTCGAGTCCACCATTCCCTTATTCAATGAGGGTATGGATTATGCAGTGACAACAGTTTCAATAGTTGCACTTGCTAGTCTTGAACGCACAACATTTTTGGTGCTCTCTACATCTTTTTCTTCCCATATCTCACGGAGGGCTTCTCTAATGTTAAGGACCTTTGCAACATGAACTTGTTCATTGTTTGCCAATGTGATCTTACAATTTTCATGAAAAAAGGGATAGCTAAAAGAAAATGGCCATCAAAATATTTATTCCCATACCATTCTTTGTGGATTAACATTTGCAAGGTGAAGAGCCTACTCCATGGCCTATTTTGAGGGCTGGGTGCCTTCTGGGTTGTAGAGTTATCAGTGGGCATATCTAAGTCATTATTGGTTTCAGTAGGGTTAAGTGTCTCAAAGCATATTATGCCTTTAAAGTAATCGTCCAACCCTAGCTTGTTAAGGACCTTTGCAACATGAACTTTTTCATTGTTTGTAAAAATCTGTTTCACACAACAAAGTTACAAAAGGTTGAGAAGTATGTTTTTATAATTTAAAAAAAACCTAGGACTTCATCATGTGCTATCATCATATAAAGAATTTGAAGGGATCCATATGATCTTACAATTTTCCTCTCATGCTTAATAACAAGTTCTTCAGCACAGGGTCTGGTTTAAGATTCTCATATGGAAATCCTCCATGAAAAAAATTGTATAAGAAATATTTGATTCCAGTGAGTGAAGAAAGATAGTGTTTTTTACCAAAAGCAATATATGGTATTCCAAACAACGTAAACAATGCAAGTCAAATCCATGGAATTTTCTTTGATCTTGTCGAAAGTTAAAACATTAGATAGTTGTAAATTCACTAACCAGAAGACATAATATTTCTTAGGTACCTGTGGTAATCGTCATAGTCGAAGTCATAGCCCATTGCCTGCGTAGATCAAAGATAATTGTCAATAATAAGCAATGAATTCATGAATGAAAGCAATTCAAATGCAATTGTTAGCCATAAGATTGAACATATTGATGGCTAGTAATTATTAAATAAAGCAAATTTCAATTTGTAACACAATAAACTTGTATTCATACATCATCCTCAATGGACCAACAAGACAGATCCTTGAGGCTTAAACACCACAGACAAGAAACAGGGTTTCGGTGTCATAAATTTGCAAAGGGGCTTTTGGTAGAGCATCACTAGTGGATCAACTTCCTTGGTTGAATCATAAAAACCCATGGAGTGATTATGGACAGTATATCTCAGATGTTCTGTATTCATTTCAGGAAGAAGGGTTTGATTGAAATCAGAAAATAACATTGCTCTTAAGCTACTTTCCAAACTATTGCAATTAGCAGGGTTACAGAATTTCTTCAGCGATCAGCTATAGAAGGTTCCCAATCCTAAAAATCAATCATTTTAACCTTAAAAGTTGAAATACAAAGTTGAATCACATGAAACAATAGAGATTAAATGCTTACCTTGAGTCCAGCCATGGTTGTCCCATAAGTCTCATAAAACTCTCTGCTAAAGTCTGGGACTCGCTCTCTTAAACTCCCTTTTTTTTATTCATATAATATGTTATACAACAACGAGGCCACACACATGATTCAAACCCCAAATGTTCCCTCAATGCCTAAGGATAAGTCCAACCCTAGCTTGTTAAGGACCTTTGCAACATGAACTTTTTCATTGTTTGTAAATATCTGTTTTACACAACAAAGTTAGAAAAGGTTGAGAAGTATGTTTATATATTTCCAAAAAAACCTAGGACTTCATCATGTGCTATCATCATATAAAGAATTTGAAGGGATCCATATGATCTTACAATTTTCCTCTCAGGCATGCTTAATAACAAGTTCTTCAACATAGGGTCTGGTTTAAGATTCTCATATGGAAATCCTCCATGAAAAAAATTGTATAAGAAATACTTGATTCTAGTGAGTGAAGAAAGATAGTGTGTTTTTACCAAAATCAATATATGGTATTCCAAACAACGTAAACAATGCAAGTCAAATCAATGGAATTTTCTTTGATCTTGTCGAAAGTTAAAACATTAGATAGTTGTAAATTCACCAACCAGAAGACATAATATTTCTTAGGTACCTGTGGTAATCGTCATAGTGGAAGTCATAGCCCATTGCCTGCGTAGATCAAAGAAATTATCAATAATAAGCAACTAATTCATGAATGAAAGCAATTCAAACGCAATTGTTAGCCATAAGATTGAACATATTGATGGCTAGTAATTATTAAATAAAGAAAATTTCAATTTGTAACACAATAAACTTGTATTCATACATCATCCTCAATGCACTAAGAAGAGAGATCCTTGAGGCTTAAACACCACAGACAAGAAACAGGGTTTCGGTAGAGCGTCACTAGTGTATCAATTTCCTTGGTTGAATCATAAAAACCCATGGAGTGATTATGGACAGTATATTCCAGATGTTCTGTATTCATTTCAGGAAGAAGGGTCTGATTGAAACCAGAAAATAACTCTGCTCTTAAGCTACTTTCCAAACTATTGCGATTAGCAGGGTTACAGAATTTCTTCAGTAATCAGCTATAGAAGGCTCCCAATGCTAAAAAGCAATCATTTTAACCTTAAAAGTTGAAATACAAAGTTGAATCACTTGAAACAATAGAGATTAAATGCTTACCCTGAGTGTTGCCATGGTTGTCCCATAAGTCTCATAAAACTCTCTGTAATCAATCTAAAAATAAAATAATCATGAGAAGGTAAAAAAAGTTACATGAGCATTCAAGCCTCGTTAGCAGCCTAATTATCCAAATTGGCTGTAAGAAAACGGTTTGGGATTTGTTAGGGCTTTTCAGTTCTTTGCCTTCTTTAAAAAGCTAAAAGATAAAAAGACAAATGAAGTTGCAGCTAGATTGCAGTACTATCTGTAAGCGACAGACAGCGAATGTAGTCAGTGTAATCAAAATCATTCCATGCACAAGTAGTTTAGAATCGTTTCCACCACTGTTCTGGCTCAAGACTAGTTGTAATCTCTGTAACTCTAAATTAATAAATAACATTATGTAACTCTAGATTGATAAATACGTTTTCATTGTTACTACCATAGAATGGCTGCAATTTAATAGCTTAATGCTATGAATATTGATTTTCCACTTCTCCTTTTGAAAATGGGCCATGGGAGCTTTTCCACACTCTTATATCGGCATAGATTAATATTACTAAACCTTCAATATTAATACATAAGAATCTATAACTCTAGATTGATAAATAAGTTTTGATTGTTATTGTCAGAGAATGGCTGCAATTTAATAGCTTAATGCTATTAATATTGATTTTCCACTTCTCCTTATGAAAATGGGCCGTTGTTATAATAAAAAATATATATAAAAATAATATAACTTTTCCACATTTTTATATCTCCATAGATCAATATTACTAAACTTTCAAAAGTTGTTGTAAGTAAATTTATATTTACATTTGTAGATTTAAATTTAAAACTGTATTAGAACTTTGAATTTCATTATTTACAGAATATTTAGTAACAAACTCAATAATAGCTGATTGAGCTGCTCAGATAAATTAACGCTCATATAATTTAATGAAAACCAGCATAATTTTTTTTAATTAAATCAAATCTGAATTAGGGTACTTTCTTTTGTCCTTAATGGCAGAAAGCGAGGATTTCTTAAAAATCTCATTGGAGTGTAGGTTAAAAGGTCATTTTAAGAGGTTTAAGAAACATGCGCTAGGTGATCTGGATCTTGCATTGCAATCAGATCTGTCCTTTTATCTGCCCACATTGGTCGAACATGTCTGGTTTTACCTTAGCCACTTTTAGTGAACAAACCTAAGTGTAAAACATAAATAGACTCACAATTTAGTCACATTTAGAAACAATAGCATTCAGTGAACAAACCTAAGGGTAAAACATAAATAGTCTCACAATAGCATTCAGTGAACAAAGCTTAAGGGTAAAACATAAATAGTCTCATTATTTCTTGGGTTTTCTTTGTCAAACACAAAAGATCATTCTTCCAATATAATTGTGGAGCACTAAGGGTAAAACATAAATAGTCTCACAATAGCATTCAGTGAACAAACCTAAAGGTAAAACATAAATAGTCTCATTATTTCTGGGGTTTTCTTTGTCAAACACAAAAGATCATTCTTCCAATATAACATGGAGCACTAAGGGTAAAACATAAATAGTCTAACAATAGCATTCAGTGAACAAACCTAACGGTAAAACATAAATAGTCTTAGGGGTTTTCTCTGTCAAACACAAGAGATCATTCCTCCAATATAATGTAGAGCAACTACGTAAACCAAAATAAATCGTTATGCAATGTAATCTTGACTTTCAGGAAAAAAAAAATGATAACACATGAGAACACACATAATACGTTAAAGTTCTCAGCACTTGTACGAAGTTCTGATCATTGTCTGTGGGAAACACATCAGAAATCTGCAATACCACCTCAGAAATTTGCAGTAAACCTAATATGAGAGAAATTTTTTTCTATTGTAATCGACACTCACATCCATCATAACAGAGAAGAGCATATGCCTATCTCTCTATAAATTTGTCTCGGCTCTTTTGGCTCTCTAGATCTCTCTGCTACAGGCACATACCTTATTAATAAACTCATGTACCTTGGGAAGCTCTTGGACTCCATACCTGTAAATGGCCTCTGGAAATTTACAGAGAGATTGAACCTAAAAACTTTCGGCAACATGTACACAACATAGCTCATCCCATATCAATATGCCTGAGAGAAGCCAACCCCATCCCTTTTCCTCAACATAAATGCTACAGGTATATATATTTATATCATCTGCCACACTGTATTTTCCGACAGCCTCCAGATCCGAGCAATACAGGCATTGAAATGCCTTTACTTGCTCGGATAGTTCCCATTCCTCTCTTAGCAGAGTAGCTGTACTTACTGAAGAAAAATTTGCTACCAAAAGAAGAAGCATTCGATTTAAAAGCTTCCATTCATTCATCCATCAAAATCTTTTGTGAGCGGCATTCCATGCTGCAGAATGCTTTGTCACCTCTGCAATAATCAGCAAACACAGAATGAGACTAACTCTTGAAGCATGGGTTCTCAGAAATCTGCAACCCAAATTTTACATATGAGCACACAAAAAATCTGAGGGGCTATTGAAACCACACATTAACTAAGTGATTGCTCTCACTCTCAAGATTCTAGATTAATTGAACAGGCTTTTTGGATGTGCAAAAATGAAAAAGAATCATTGGCCTGAAGCTATAATCAAATTTCCATGTGATTCTCCAAACTTTAAATCAATATGGTATGATAATTATAACAGACCTGTACATGTAGATGTCCTTCCCATGGCCTAACTGTCGTTTGCAGAGATAGCAAGCGTTGAGAAAATGGGTAACAGGAAACACCGCAACATTTGAATTTCTCCCAGGTGGCGATGCAACATCCCACATTTGGCTTTGATGTTGTTTTTGAACAGGGTATTGCACGGTTTCACGTTCCATACCGGAATGGGTATAGATGTGTTTTGTGCTCAATTTTGGACCGTGGGATGTAACACAAGTATAGCTCTCTGAATGCTCCATTCCACTCTGATAGCTGGGCTCTGCAACTACAAAAGGAAAACCAAACAAAATTGTTTCATTTTGCTTCCTGAGCTAACCCAATTGGGGATCTAACCTGTTTTCCTCACGCCAATAAGGGATCCAACTCTGTAATCTTGTTGAATCTTCGGTCAGTTCTACAAACTCTTTCTCCACCGCTAATACAGCAGGAACCCATCTCTGAGAATTCCTAATCAATGGCACACAAGAACCCCTCCTAGAAAGGGAGGCCAATGAGTTGCTGATCCTCTGCGGAAGGATACGCTCGCCCACTCACATACCACAAACCGTAAGAATCTTGCTGAATCTTGGCGTGCCCAAATGTAATTTGTATTGAGAGAAGTTACCTGTGTATATTTGCTGTCAAGTTAATCAAATGCCATGCTACGGGATAGCATCTGCATTTACTCACTCAATTAATCGCCCAGAGTATTAATTTCTGGCCATCGGTATCGCTGGAGGTTTGCCACAGCCCATTCGCTCAGGTAATTGTAAATCACTGTAAGCTTGTACACACCGATTCTCCGAAGGTGGGGAGCTTCTGTGAGCCACCTTTCAATCTGCACCTCTGCCCCGGCTTTACCCAAATGCCATGCTCATGGCGTGATCGATTGCGCTTCAAAGTAAATGGGAGCTGAACGGTTCAGAGGGAGGATTGATCTACGGCTTAAGTTTTTGGAATCGTCTAACATTTGATCGTACGGTGTCGCAGGAGGACAGGTAAGCAAAAAGGGGGATGGGTCTCAGAGGGAAACGCCTTACGGCGTAATTAACAACATAATCTTATATTAAAATATTAAATTTAAAGATTACTTTTGAACTTTGGTTAAATATTACATCTCATTACACATTTTCTTCTTTCAATTTTGACTATTCAGACGACAAAAATGATGCTGCAGCTTAGAGTTAGACACGTGATTCATGGTTATGTGAAACTAAGATTAATGAAATAAATGCTGGATTTCATTTAAGGGATTCAGATAAGTTTAAAATTTAAATATGTAAGAGTTTTATGAATTGTAATTCAATTATCATAATTAAATAATTTAAAATTTAAATACGTAGGAATTTCAAAAATTTAAATATGTAGGAACTTCATCGATTAGAACTCAATTATTAGGTCTAAATAGTTTAAAATTTAAATATATAGAAAATTTTTATGTTTTTCAATGTTGTAAATTGTAATTGTGTTATATGATTTTTGTCATTTAGATGTATGGATTAGAATGAGTGTAATATTTTTTTATTTTTATTATTATAATGAGTTAATATTTTAAATTTTTTATGATTTTAATAATAATGGAAAATTTGTTGTGTATATTTATTTTGCTAAATTTAAATTAGAATTGTTTTTTGTTATTTTTGGTTGCATTTGCTTTTATTTTAACATTTTAGTTTGCATAATAGTATGTACCGAATCAAGTTATAATGGATGCGTTGTTGGTGAAGATGATTCTAGTAAAATGGACTTTTTGGGAGAATAGTTAAAGAGAATGTACTTTCATTATAGGAGAAAGTTGAAAGGTGAGGAAAAATGATTTTATTTCTTTTTGTAGAATATTTTTGAAGGAAAAAGTCTAGAAAATTGATGGAAAAGGATTTCCATAATTTGGATAACACAAAGAATGAAGGATAGTGAGATAAACATAAGAACTGTGAGAAGAAAAATAGAGGCATAAACAACTCATGTTAGAGAGAGGATTGATGGGTAGATTATGTGAGAGATTGTAATAGTGTGGTGTTGAGAAACATGTAAAAAGGAGATTGTAAATACTGTATGATGCAGGAGCATCCAGCTCCGAGGAGACAGAAGTTGGTCGACAGTCTCACGAAGAGGAAATCATACATACATAGCTGGACAGGTGTAGGCTTGTCAGTTATTTTACGTTATTTTATTTGTTTTATTTTGTCATAAGACATTAGGACCAGGTCGATTGGAGTCATGAATTGTTTCTTTTCAAATAGAAATTATTAACAGCAAAATACGTTGTCAGTTAGTTAGTTCCTTTTATTAGTTAACTAGTCTCTTTACAAATTATATTAGTTAGGGGCAGTTAGAAACTGATAGACAGTTACCCAATCTGTTGGGGTAGTTCTACCTGAACAGAACTGTAGTGTTTAAGGGGTTTTAAAAGAGAAATGATAAACATTGTAAACGATTCCTCTGACAAAGAAAAGAGAGACACAGTCATTCCAAAATAGATAATCTATCTTTATTTTCGTTATTCAATCATCACTGTACAAATTGATTTCTTGCATCATATTATTATTCTTGTGTAACAAATTACGTTTGAAATACAAGACTGACAGAATTTACAAAAGGAGCAGACACTCTAATCCTATTAATTCCTGACAGAGAATACGGAAGAATGTGCGCGCAGGCGACCCATAGATAATGTTCAAAGAATAGCAGACGTTGTCGCTTTAATCATTTCCAGACAACGAATACAAACGATTGTACAGGCAGACAAAACCCACAGGTAATTCGTAAAACCCTCTAACCAATTATGAGCAGAGTAAGCGCCAGAAAGAAATATATATATTTTCTTGTATCATTTCATTAACTATCATGAATAAGCATATACAGTCTAGGACATTCCATAACAAGAGTACCATAAAAGAACAGAACTTAAAAACCAGAACCTCGAACTTGCATTTCGCACAGGCGAATGATACATAGAGGCAGAGTCTAAATAAATTGTCACAGAAATGAAACGCGAGTAGAGACAGAGTAAACAAGTGTTTAAATCTATTACATAGCAAGATACAGGACGAGGGTTTCACAACAGCGAATACCCATTTCGCAAAGTAGCTAAATAAGGATATACAAGACGAGGGTTTGATGCCCCAAGGACCCAACTCATAAAACGGGAGTTCCATCAACTGAAGAGCGATATTACAGGACAAAGAGTCCAAAACGGAGAACCAGTGTACAGGACCCAAGAGGGTCACACCATCAATAGGAAATCTAACTAATTCACTACTCAAACGATAGACCCGAAGAACAACGAATTTACAGAACCTCTAAGACACAGCATACGAATGTGGAAGGATCCTACCCGGAGGGAAGAACCGGAGAGTGCAAACGACTGCCGAGACAGTTGAAGGACATTGAGCCACATACCCCGACTGTAACAAACCACCTGCAGACAAAGGGGAATGGATTAGTAAGAGTACAGGCATATACAACCATTTAAAAACAAGCAATTGAAACGAGTTAAGGCATAGAGTTTCACCTGGAGCCGAGAAGGCCGAGTTGAGAAGACGGACAACCATTAACACCTGAAGACCAGTGACAAAGGGCGTTAGGGTCGGTGAGATAAGGGACCAAAAAGTTTAGCAGAGAACCTGTAGTTACCTTGACGGCGAGTCGAAGCACGCTGGCCTGGAGGAGAACCTGTCATGAGCCGAGTTAAACAGTTAAATGAACAGAGCCGACAAGGAGATAATCGAAGAAATCTTCCTAGCAAACAGTAAAACGAGACTACAAACATAACGAGCCGAGGGTGCCTTCGCAGAGCATTGAAACCTACCTCCATAACTTTGGAGAGCCAGAAATACCCATAGAAATCCGGGTTTGCCATCAGAACGACAGAGAGACGAAACCCCCACAGAGCAGAGCGCGGGCCGAATGATGAAAAGCAAAAAGTGAGAAATGAACAGGGTTAACAAAAGACCAAGGGTCATATAGGAGGAAACCGGCGGGTGGAGGTGAGTGACCGTGGGAATCGGTCGAAACCTTAAAACAGATATCGATGAACGTACCAGCCTAATTTAAGTCAACCATAAATATATCCAGGACGCGGGACTTGTCAGATAGGAGATATTTCAGAATCGGCGGGAGGCCATCATAAGTGGTATCAAAGCTAGTTTCTTGAGTTGGAAAAAATGGAACAAGTGGAAGGTGAAGGTGAAGGAAGAGGAAGAGGAAGAGGACGAGTAGTTCGTAGAGTAGTAGGTGATGGACTTCGAGAGGAGATTTGAGTTTTGCGTGAAAGATTGGCAGTGGTGGAAGCTGGGGGAAGGAGAGACCCAGCAGATGACAGTGATGAAGAAGTAGCTGAACCAGAGGATGAGTTCGAAGGAGTGACACCAGAACTTAGATTATTGAAGTCAGTTTTGTTGTCCAGTCATAAGCCAAGGCATGAGTTACCTACTTATGATGGAAGTTTGTCTGCAGATGTGTTATTAGATTGGTTGAGTGAAGTCAATAAATTTTTTGAGTTTGAGGAAACCAGTGAGGACAAACAAGTGAAGTTCGCCGCCACCAAGCTGAAAGGACATGCATCCTTGTGGTGGGACAGCGTTCAGGCGGAAAGAAAAAGGCTACACAAACAGCCTATAAAGAAGTGGGCCAGAATGGAAGCAAAATTGAAGGAGAAGTTCCTGCCAAAAGATTACCAGATCATGTTGTACCGACAGGTACAGAACTTGAAGCAAAGAGGAATGACTGTTAGGGAGTTTACAGAGGAATTTTATAAGTTGAATTTACGAGCAGGGTATGTGGAAGATACCTCAGAAAAAATAGCCAGATTTGTGAATGGCTTGAGGGGGGAGATTCTGGATGAAATCGGTATCCTCTCACCTCAAACGTTGGATGAAGCCTATCAGT
>APFE031318282.1:0-107844 GCA_000404065.3 Pinus taeda
GTAATACATGTCCAGCATCTGGCGTTTACTCCATTCCTCCCCCACATTTGGTATCCCAGTGGCCTGAGCAATAGTGTCGGGTGACAAAGTGAAATCCACTCCGGCAAGGTTTACATGACCATCCTATAAGTTAAGGACAAATAGACGGACCAGTTCCCGATGATGCTGAGTTTGTGAGATCATCTCATAATATTGGTAACATGTTTGGCGCCAAAAACAATCCATTGCAAGTGGGCAAGCTTGCAATTGAGCCAAAGAGGTAGGCTCCTTCCTAACATGTTGTCCACTTTTGCCACCTTTGTGATACCTCCGTGGCACATTAAGCACATTGACCTCCTGTGTAGAGTCACTATCATAATCTTGCTCATATACTAACTCGGTCTCTGACATGTTCTTTAACAACAAGGTAGCTGGAATATATATATTTGCTGATATAAAACTGTGTGCCAAAATTTGACTGTTGACCTTTTGTCTTTTTATCAAAATGTTGTGATCAAGGGGACATAAATGACAAGGGAATTGTTAGGAAAAGGGAAGCATTAGGGAAATAGTAACAATGGAAATAAAATAAGGAAATTAGGGAAGGGAAAGGGGCATAGAAATGTTTTAGGGTTTTGAAATAAGGTAGGGATCATATGGCTATAGGGGAGGGATTAGGATTTTGAGAGTGGAAGGTGTAGTGTTTGTGGGGATTTATTGGGGAAAATATTTGGGGAATATAGGAAATGGGAAACAAGGGAAATAAGAAACCTTGGCAACAGTGATTTTTGAAAACCCTACAGCAAAATTGGCACTTGAATCCTTATAGCAAATTGATGAACATGGAGGGTTTTGTACACTTGGTTTTCATGACAAATATATGCTAACTTCTTCTTATAAACCATCAAAAACCAAAATCAAGCCATGAGTGCAGGCCTACCTGTGAATTTATGCGTGAGGAGAGGTGATTTGAGTGATTTCTTGGCGAATTTCAAGCATAAAATCCTATGCGCCACGCGCTTTACCCAACACGCCGCGCATTCTGGATGCGCTGCGCGCGTGTTAATTTGCACTGTGAAAAGTCGCCTGATGCACCGCGCGCCACCGCGCGACCTGGAACTGACCCAAACTGCTCACAAACTTGCAAAATCGCCTTTGAATGATGCTCTTGGCAATCAAAATGTGGAATGGGTTGTAAATGAGGAGAAGTGACTTGATATGGCCTCCCTTTCAATTTTTGCTTAATGAAAACCCATTTTTCTTATGTTTGGTTGTTGACACTTTTTCAAAATTAATAGGCTCTGACCTTTTTGGTTTCTTTCATAAAATAGGCTGAAATGATGATTTTCTCTAATAATGTTTTGCAGGGATAGCTCTAATATGCTTCAGCAAAGGAGACTAGGGCTGCACTTTGAACAATTGAAGAACTGAAAATTTTGACAATTTTTACAAAAATGAGGTGGCGACTTGTCTTCAAAACGGAGTTTTGAAGAGAAGTCCTTATTCAGCTGTACAATGGTGAGAATTATTGAAGTGATTATCTATCAAAGACATCCCTCTGGCCTGCTGGTCTTCTAAGACTTTTCAAGACTAAATTGACTCAAACCCTAGACCTAGACCTAAAAATTTAAAATATGACTGTAAATGACTTGTGAAGCTTTATGACTTAACCTGAACCAGCAGTGACATGTACGAGGGGAATGAATGACACAAACCACTCCATCAAAGTTATGGCATGCCTAATGAAATGTAACTGATGAAAAGTGGTGGGACACCTAAAACATGAAATGCAAAAAAGAGCTTTTGATCTCTGATGGAGGGATAACTAGACCGACTCTAACAGAGACAACAAATTTACCCTGGAAAAGTCTAACCCTGGGAAAAACCTAGCAAATTTTTCTTCTTAGGAGAAATTTTTTTCAGCAACAATTACAGTTCCAAAATATTCTAGGAATTTGTGCCAAAATTAGGTCAAATATACCAGTCAAAACTTTGCCTCCTTAATGTTTTTTTTTCTTATAATAGAAATTGATTTTCTTATCTTAATAATTACCTCCAATGATTTGTATTCTCAAGTTGCCTTATGTCATTTATATCATTAAGAAATTATACATATAAAATATCATCTATAATGCAATAATAACCATAGGATCATAAAGATATGACCAAACACAAAGCCTGGGAAAACCCAATCTTGGGAAAAACCCAGACAACTTTTCTTCTAAGGAGAATTCAACCTTCAAAAAAATTTACAATATAAATGTCTGGAAATTTGTGCCAATTTTCAAGCTTAAATACCAATAAAACTGGGTCAAAACAGAGAGAATATTAGAATTTTGTTCAGCTACACAAGTCTGGTCAATGAGCCAAATTTCAGCCCTGCAACTTCCTCAGTCAATTCAATCAAATAGCCTCAGTTGACCTGCGGTCAACACTAGTCAAAGTGCCCAGAACTACAGTAAAAATTTCCTCCTTTTCTCGATCAAACTTAGTAAAGATTCAGTCAAATAGTAGCCTAAAAAAATAATTCAAACTATGCAAAAATGGACTTGGACAATGATGGTCAATGGTAGCATCAGATCGGGTCAAACTTTGTTTTCCTTCTTTATGTTGACTTCGCGCATGTGGATCAAGGATGTTGTTGGATTGGATGTTGAATTGGGTGTCTTCTTTGTGTTTTTATAGTGGTCATATGTGTTCCCTTTTGACCAAGGGTTGGCTCTAATGGTGGGGCCAACCTAGGCTTCTTGGAACCTACATAAATTAGTATGAAAATTTGAATTTGAATTTAATATTTATAAAAAAAAATTGCTGATTTGGAAGGCTCCTTGGCAAGTGAGAATACCTCGCGATGCTACAAAAATCAGCCATTAACTCAAGGAATGGCTCGTTTCAGTTCCCTATATACTAAGTTTCTTCACAATGGACTTTTCCCTTCAGTGAATTGTATTAACTAGCCTTAAAACTTGCTATTTAGACCTCCTTTATCAAATAGACTTCATATACATGCTCAAAAAACCACCTTTCATAGAAAAAAACCCCTTAAATCTACCTCGCTAGCTTCTCCAAGGTCTTAGGGCACCTCATCCCCTTCTACCCACAGATATAAGTATTTTTTACCTCTTCTACTCACCACCCAAGGCTTCTCAGTGTAAAATACCAAAATGGAAAACCGCTAATATATCTCAAAAAATTTTGAGTTTTGGTTTGAATTTGCAGTGGCAAATTCCTTCAAACATATGGTTTACACTCTGTTGTAGGTGCTCTATATTATTTTTGTTTTATGAACAATGCATTCAACACTACATGCACCAACCAAATTCCAATAAAATAAGAATACATACACTATATCCACTCAAAAATTCATAACATCAGTATTATGAGATAATACAACCCACATAATAGTTTTCTTATTGAAATTTGAACATGTAGTGAAGGAATCAGAGATACGGAACTTGATACTTGATGACAGGGATTAGTAGAGATACATACAACAGTTTTAGCCCATTTGAAATGACAGCTTCGTGCTTAGCTTAAGAAATATGACGTCTAGGAATGGAAGCAGGGGTCCAAACTATATGACTTCTCATGTTTTAGCACCCATGCCACTTCAACTCTAAACTATGGTAATACGCAGACCCTTACAATAGAAGTTAGAGGAAACAAAACAACCAATAGCCACTTCAATGTGACTCCTAGAGCTCATGGGCATGCTCAACAAAATGAAGCCCCTTGAGTGTTGAAAAATGTGCAACTAGGTTCGGACTTCATAAATATGAAATGTACTTTTGATTCTTGTATACTATAAAATGAAAGAAAAAATATTATTATCATTTTTGGAGCATGGGTTTCATGCTCAAGGTATTTTATTTTAGAGGTCAATCACCCATTGAGTGCTTCTAGGATTTGTCCTAGGTCAAGAAGTAAAAATATACATTGTCATAAGTTGAAGACCCCATCGGGCACATTCTAACTTGTAAAGAAAATTATTTTTGTAATTAAAAGTGTCAAAATGCCCTTCAAGACCAAGTTAGCCTGGCAACTGGAAAGTTGACCTATTTTGAGGAGCCACATCCACCTTTAGAAGCCTATATAAAGGAAGGAACTCGACCTCCTTGAGATACATTCACTCACTCATTCATCTAAGTGAAGAAGAGAAAGAAGGCAACGAAGAAGGAAGAGGACAAAGAAAACTTGCTTCTGGGCTATTTCACTCTCACATGTGCAAAGGAAGGCTAGGGTTTCTGTTGTTGGACTAGGGTTTTTTTTTTATTGTTGGTTCAATCTTAAAGAAATAAGAGAAAGAAGGCTAGCAAAGGTCACATTAGGTCAGTCTCAAGCATCAGACGAAGGAGAAAGACAAGTGAAGTTCTAAAGAAGCATTGGGAGGCAAGAATAAGTTCACATGTGTGGCAACAACTACTACTGAGAGGGCTGAAAATTTTGTCCCTACAATAGAGACTGAAATTCTAAAGCTAGTGGTTGAAGTTGTGTTTCTAGAAGAGATTTGACTGGGTTTTAATTACACAAAGGGAGCACATCATCCAAAAGGGTTGAACTTGGTCTTGAAGGGTATTGGTCTTGATCTAGAGGTCTTGGAATTCGTTAATTGAAGAATATATAAGAAGCGAAGAGATTTGCGACATTTTCTCTCAAGTGGAGAGGTTTTGTCCCTGGCTTGCAGCCTACATCTTGTGTTCTTGTGTACTATTGTTCTCCTTGTTTTGTTAGTTGTGTGATGATACACAAACATAATAATAAGTGAAGAAGCTAATAAGTAAGAAAAATTAAAAATACTTCAAAAACAGTTACCAATAAAAGAGAAATCATCCTAACTATTTCCCTATACATTTCTCAACATGGTATCAAAGCTAAGGTTAGCTAAGGACATAATGAAGATCTCTACTACACTGAAGAAGTTGCTAAAGAAGTGCTCAAAGGTAGCAAGCCAACTCAAGAAGGCAAATAAAGAAGTATGGGGTATCCTATTTTTCTCTAAGAATAAAGTGACCAAGACATCTATGAAGGATGAAGGATTATTCTCAGCACTCACTGGCACATTTCAAGATAAGAATATTTGGGTGATCGATAGTGGAGCATCAAGGCATATGACTGGTCAACATAAGAAATTGAAGACATTATCAAATGGGAAGTCCTCTCTCTGTAGAACTTGGTGATAGTAAAATCTACCTTGTAAGAGGAATTGGATCAACCTCGATTGAGCTGGAAAATGGAGGAAACATTCATATCAACAATATCTTATTTGTTCCAGGTTTTCACAAAAATCTACTTTCCATTTCATGCTTAGAAGAAAAGGGTGATCTATTTGCATTCATTGATGGAAAGGTTGTAGTATGGGGTAAAAACTCAAGCATAGAAGATGCTACAATGATTGGGAATTTTTTAAGGAAGACTCTATATATTGATAAATCCCTTTGCTCAATCTTTGGTTCACAATGAAGTTATCCCATGTGAACTTTGGCATAGAAGATTTGGTTATCTCCACTACAAAATCTTACCAACCCTACATACCATAGTAAATGGAATCCTTGAACTAAAATAAGATCATGAAGGAGTTTGCAAGGGATGTGCATTGGGTAAGAACACCAAGAGATCATTTGGAAGCAGTGCTTCAAGGTCAAAAGAAATCTTGGATCTTATTCATTTCAATGTTTGTGGTCCTATGACTCAAAAGTCACTTGGAGGTCATCTATATTGTGTCACAATTATAGATGAAAATTCAAGGAAAACTTGGGCTTAGTTAATGAAATCCAAGGATGAAGTCTTTACAAAATTTTAAGAATTCGAAGTTGAAGTAGAGAACCTTACATAAAAGAGAATCAAGATATTAAGATCTGATAATGGAGGAGAATATATTTTGAAAGAACTTATAGTCTTCTATAAGGAGTTTTGAATTAAGAGGGAGTTGATAGTACCATATAATCCCAAGCAAAATGGAGTTGCAGAACAAAAGAATTGGTACATTGAAGAAAGTGTAAAAGCAATGTTATATGATCAAGGTTTGTCAAAATTCCTGTGGGGTGAAGCAACAAAAATAGTTGTATTCATACAAAATTGAAGTCCCCATGAGTCACTAAATAACTTGACTCCTAAAGAAGCATTCAATGGGAAGAAACCAAGCATAGATCATCTTTGAATTTTTGGTTGTCCTATTTATATTCATATACAAAATGATAAGAGAAAGAAGTTGGATCCATCATGCATGACGGGAACTTTTGTTGGCTACAATAATTCTTCTAAAGCCTATAGGATCTACATAAAAGAAGGACACTAAATAGAAGTCATTCAAGATCTAATATTTGATGGAAGTATTTCATTCAATAAATCAAAGGATCTCCCTATGGACTCTGATGATGAAGAAATTCCGATAGTTGGAGAAGAAGTCACTAGCGAGGAAGAAGGTCAAACCATGAAGATGAAGGTCTGAATGAATCTATACAACCTGTGGTAATCCTTGAGACTAGAAAGAGAACTAATTGGTTAAAATCTACTATATTAGATGTAGAGGGACATGGAGTTGCTAAGGGAACATTCAGGGAAAGCAAGAAACCAAAAAGATATTCAGGGTATGTAGCATATATGTCAAAGTTAATAGAAGCATAACCATAAACTTTTGAAGAAGTTGTCAATTATCAAGAATGAAAAGATGCTATGAACGAAGAATACCAATCGATAATGAAGAATGGGGTATGGGAGATTGTACCTAGGCCTAAAGACAAGTCTATGGTAAATTCCAAGTGGCTATACAAGATTAAGCATTCAGCATATGGAAGTATTTACAAGTATAAGGCAAGATTTGTGGCTAGGGGCTTCTGTCAACAATAAGGCATCGATTATGAAGAGACATTTTATCCAACAACAAGTTATACAACTATTTGATCATTGTTCTCTTTGGCTATATTGATGGGATGGAATATACATCAAATAGATGTTAAAACTACATTCTTGAATGGCACAATTGATGAGGAAGTCTATATAGAGAAACCCTTGGGATTTGAAGTCAAAGATAGAGAAGCATATGTTTTCATATTGAAGAAGGAATTATATGGCCTTAAGAATGAACCAAGGGCATGGTATGCAAGGATGGATGCATACCTTCAAAGCTTGGGCTTCAAAAAGAGTTTTGTTGATCCAAGCCTTTACTTCAAGGTTTTAAAGGGTGAGCCTGTAATCATTCTTCTGTGTGTGGATGATCTTCTCTTAACAGGTTTGGAAGGTTGAATTGAAGAAAGAAAGAAGAAACTAGTAGCATAATTCGATATGAAGGATCTTGGACTGATGCACTATTATTTGGGACTAGAAATCTGGCAGGGACCTAATGAGATCTACCTAGGTCAAGGGAAGTATGTGATCGAAATGTTGAAGAGGTTTGAAATGATGGATTGCAAACCAACAACAACTTCGATGAACACAAACTTGAAGAGACTAAGGACTTTTGGATCTAACCCAATGGATCCTACTAGGCATAGATAATTGATTGACTCACTAATGTACTTGGTGAATGCTCGATCGAACATATGTTTTGTAGTGAATTTTCTTAGTCAGTTCCAAGTGGAGCCGAAGAATGATCATTAGATAGTAGCCAAGCACATACTGACACATCTGCAAGGAACAATCCACTACTACCTAAAACATGATAGGAGGAATGATGTACACTTGATTGGATATACATATTTTGACTAGGGAGGCAGTGAGCGGGATGGAAGGAGCACTACAAGAGGATGTTTTAGTTTGGAATCCTCCATGATATCATGGACAAGCAGAAAGCAAGATACAGTTTCTTTGAGTAGTGTTGAGGTTGAATATATTGTAGCCTTTGAAGTGAAAAGAGAAGTTTTTTGGTTGAGGAAGTTGTTGTCTGACTTATTCGAAGGACCAATGGACCCTATAGTGATACATTGTGATAACACGAGTTGCATAAGATTGTCTGAAGACTCAGTGTTCCATGGAAAGATAAAGCATATAAACAACAAGTATCACTACATTCGGAAGCCAGTACAAGATGGTGTAACGCAACTACGGTATATCTCCACTGATGACTAGGTAGCTGACATATTGACAAAATCTCTTCCTAATAAGAAGCTTGTATATTTAAGAGGCAATCTTGGTTTGGTTGATATAGCATCCCTAGTTGAGAGGGATAGATAGGCACATCATTCTTGTCTTCGCTTGGGAAGACATAATGGAGGATTGGGTAAGAATTTGGAATCTAATACTCTTTGAGAATGAGGTAGGGAATCCAAGATAAGAGTAGTCGAGGACCAGTGTTATTTGAGGACTAGCTATCCAAGATAAGAATATTCCAAGGAAGGACATACTCTGTGAACACCCTGGTGGGGTATATGCCTTGAGAAACAATGATGATGGTGTCTATAAATCATTGGTCTCACCAGAATTATGCTTTGATCTTGTGGAGAGATAGAGTTGTTAGTCAAGGCCTTGCTATATGACAATGTCGGTTGTTATGATGCTAAACAGACGGGTTCCCAATCGAACTCTTCTTATGAGATCTCTTCAAATTGAGAACGTTCATGTACCATTTATAAATACCTACTTAGTTAATAGGGAGTGTTGAAAAATGTGTAACTAGGTTCGGTATTCATAAATATGAAATGTACTTTTGATTCTTGTATATTGTAAAATGAAAGAAAATTTATTATTATTATTTTTGGAGCATGGATTCCATGCTCAAGGTCTTTTATTTTAGAGTTCAAACGCCTATTGAGTGCTTCTAGGATTTGTCTTAGGTCAAGAAGTCAAAAGAGTCATTGTCATTAGTTGAAGACCCCCTCGGGAACATTGTAACTTGTAAAGAAAAATATTTTTGTCATTGAAAGTGTCAAAATACCCTTCAAGGCGAAGTCGATCTAGCAGCTAGAAAGTCGAACTATTTTGAGGAGCCACGTCCACCTTTAGAAGCCTATATAAAGGAAGGAACTCAACCTCCTTAGGAGACATTCACTCACTCATTCATCCAAGTGAAGAAGAAGAGCAAGAATGCAGCGAAGAAGGAAGAGGACGAAGAAAACTTATTTCTGGGCTATTTCTCTCTCACAAGTGCGAAGGAAGGCTAGGGTTTCTTTTGTTGGACTAGGGTTCGATCTTGAAGAAAGAAGAGAAATAAGGTCAATGAAGGTCACATTAGGTCATCCTCAAGCACCAAAAGAAGGATAAATCCAAGAGAAGGTAGGAAGAAGCCTCGGGAGGCCAAAATAAGTTCACATGTGTGGCAACAACTACTACTGGGAGGGTTGAAAATTTTAGACTTGCAGCAGAAGTCAAAATTATGAAGATGGGGGTCAAACTTCTGTTGCTAGAAGAGATTTAACTAGGTTTGACTTGGACAAAGGAAGCACATCATCTGGAAGGATTGAACTTGGTCTTGAAGGGAATTGGTCTTAGTTTACAAGTCTTGGAATTCATCAATTGAAGAATCTATAAGAAGAGAAGAGATTTGCAGGTTTTCCTCTCAAGTGGAGAGGTTTTGGCCCTGGATTGCAGCCTACATCCTATGCTCTTGTGTACTATTATTCTTCTTATTTTGGTATTGTTTGATGATACACATTAACATAATAATAAGTGCAGAAGCTAATAAATAAGAAAAAGTAAAAATACATCACAAGCAAATATCAAGAAAAGAGAAATCATCCTAACTATTGCCCTATAGATTTCTCAACATTGAGAACAATACTTCATCCCTTGTAAACCATATGCTCCAATATTTGAGTGATACACAAACCAAGAAGAAAGAGGAACTCGACCCACAATGAGACTAGCTTCAAACTCTGATTTGGTATTCAAAGTGTCTCCTAAATGAGGGAAACAATTGTTGGTTCCTTCAATAAGCCAACACAAAGGGAGCAGTCCCTAAAAACCCCATACTCATCCTCTAGAAATAGTGGGACTCATCTTCATGCCCATAACTTAACATTGTTGCTTCTTTCTCCCAGTTTGAGCTCCATAATAGTGACAAACTTGACCTATGAGGAAGGGAACTCGTTCTTCTTTGGCTTTGAACCCTACAACCTTAATGCTCCCTCCTTTCATACACAAGACTTCCATATTTTCCCATGGCCATCACCTATAAGAGAGATTTATAAAAAACATAACATTAGTGAATAAAATCAACTGATAACACCTCAATAACTCGGTATTCACTAAAAATATTTTACTTCATTAAAGTTTAGCGGCGAAATCTGAGTGATTCCACTCTCAAATCCAAATTAGACTGTTTAGTTTCAACACCGAAGTCTGTTATGGAGCTTAGGGTTCCAAAACCCTAATCTTCTCCTTCAAAGTGTCTCAAACAACTCTTTCTCTAAAAACTCCAAATGCACGAATGAGGAGAGTCTCCTCATTTTTCTTCTTTTATGAGCTTAGGGTCACATTTTCACATTCTCGTTTATTAAATCAATTTTTATAAATTCACATTATGATATTTCATTTTATAAAGTTAAAGTGACTTTTCACTTGCCTAGGAAATATCACTCTTTCTCTTTTTTAGATTTTATAATGTTTTCCATTAGAGAAAATTTCAGCGTAAAACTGACCTCTTATGGAAAAATCAAGAAATTAATAAAAAAATGTCATGTAAACAATTTTTTAATATTAATTTAATTTTATCTATGTTCCACAATATTTATTAGCTAGGATTTAATTTTTTTTTATTGTTTCATTTTTTTACTTTTATCGAAGTACTTCAATATATGGCACTTTATTGAATTAATTATTTATATATTTTTAATATTTAAATTTTCACTGTCTATATTTATATTTTATATTTCCCTATCTATATATATTTATATTTAGCTATTTTTTTGGTATTTTTTTAATTACACTATCTACTAAAGCCACAATTTCGCTCGGAATATATTTTTTTATCAGAATCTAGTAAATTGACCTTTATGGAATATGATTTTTTAACTATTTAACTTTTTATGTTAATTATATTTAACTAATATTCTATATTTTAGCCAAAATGCAATAATTTGTCATTTTTGGAATATGTTTTTTAACTATTTTATATTTAACTATATTTTAACTATTTAACTATATATTTTATATTTTTTGCTAGAATTTATAATTTGTCTTTTTTGGAATATGTTTTTTAACTTTTGGGAGAGCTTTTCAGATGAAACAATGTAGAGGATTTTATATCTTGTTCGACATTTCGAGTGGACTCTCCACCCACCATGAGAGACTAAGAATTTTTTTAACTATTTAACTATTTTATATTTTATATTTAATTTTAACTATTTAACTATAAATGTCTATATTTTTATTTTATATTTAACTATTTTTTTGTGTTTTTTGAGGGCATGGTTATTAATGTCAAAAGGGACTGCATTTTTAATTTATATTCTTTAACTCGTATTAAGATTTACATTGCATTAGTAACTTTTTCGACATTCTAATTCATATAGGTAAGGTAGGTAAATAACATTCATAAATATTTCATGAATATCCAAATTAATAATAAATTATTTCACCATAAAATATTTCACAAATATCCAAATTATAATAAAATATTATTTTAATTCACCAATACCCAAATTAAAAATTAAAATATTTGACAGATACCCAAATTAAACAGTTTAAAATTATTTAGGACATGTACCTTTTTTTAAATTTATAGAATTTTGATTGGTTTACATATTATGGCACGGAAATTATGTGAAAAATTCATAGGTAATTTTAGACTGAAATTTTTTCTAATGCTCAGGCACTTTAAGTCCCCTTTATTAAATACTTCCCCGCTTTAACCTATAGGAACCACTCTAGGCTAGCGGACTTCGTCATAAGCTTCATAAGTGGTTGGGGACATTACAGTCCTCTCCACCCAAGATTGTTTGTCCTCAAGCAATTTCAATTTAGGATGTCTGAGCACATGTTCAGCTTCCCAGACAGCATCTTCTACTGCTAAATCTTTCCATTTTATCAGGTACTCCTTGATTGTTTTGTTTCGCAGCTTCCTCTCCTTTGTATCAAAGATATTTTCAGGAACCAAGATCAATTCTCCTTCCTCATCTAAAGGTGGGAGTTCTGTGGAAATATCAACACGTTGCCCCAAGCCCTTTTTAGGCACAATACATGAAATACATTGTGAATTTTACATCCTTCTAAAAGACTACGTTCATAGGCCACTTCTCCTACTCGCCTCAAAATCTTGAATGGCCCCTAGGTTTCAGCTTCTCTGCCCCTTTGGTTTTCAGTGATGACTGTTTGTGGGCTTGAAAACATAGGTGCACCATATCTCACACTTCAAAGTTGCACTCCACCCTATGCCTATCTACATACACTTTATGTTGATTTTGAGCCATATGTAGATTTTCCTTGAGGACTTTTAAAATACCTTGGATCTAGTCTTTGGCCAATGGTTCCCGACTGTCCCCAAATATCTTGTAACACCCCATGGTTGATTTTCCATGTAAATAAAATAAAACCAAGGTCATGGGACATATATCCCAAGTTGAATGATGGGCAAACAGTATAGTGGGCATCACTTGTGGATTAATAGTAGCTATGGAAATTGACAAAGGAAAAGAGGCAATAATTAGCATTAAATTATGAAAATAATAGAAAATAGGAGAAAAGGAATGTGAAGAGACACAAATTTGTATGCAAGGGAAATTAGAGGAAAAATGAAAAAAAAAAAATGAGACATCAATAATAAAAATGCATCATGGAAACAGTTCACAGCTTTTGTTAGTTCAATTTTGGTTCTCTCCTTTCACACTCTAATTCTCTCATGCCCTAAATGCACACTTAGAGTATTCTTGGAGCAAGCTTGGAGCACTCTAGCATTCGCTTGGATTGGAGAAAGAGAGAAAAAGAAATCAATGGAGCATAAGGGGGACAGTTGGATCAACATCCACAACAAGGATACTTTGCAGGTAATAAGTTCGATGTGTGATTTCCTTGCTAATTTTTGGATGCATGGTATATGCATGTGGTTCCTTAGTTATGTGATGTCATTGTCATGGATATTTTCCTGGATTGGCAGTGGTTTCAACCTTGCCTTTCAATTTCCTAGATAGCCATGATGTTGTAGGTTTCCCACTTGTTTTTCTAATTGGTTCTTACGTTCCTATGGTTGTGGGTAGGAACAAACGCTCTGGAGCCCTGAAATAGCTTGGGTTTAGTTACTAGTTCCTAGAGCCTACAGCTTGGGACAAACACTTTGGAGCCTTGTGGGTTGGGTTATTAGTCCCTAGATTTGTGGGTTGGAACAAATTATTTGGAGCCCTGATTTAGTTGTGGGTTGAGTTACTAGTTCTTGGAGCCCTAGACAATTTGGGTAGAGACCGATATGGTTGAGGTTAGTGATTTATGGACTGTATAAGTGAGATCACTATGGTTGAGGTGGTTTGGCCTCTGTAATCCCTGGTTGGTTTTACTTTCGTTTAACCCTTATGATCCCACATTCATGCTTGGAATATGGCGTGAGGGTGATTGGCTGAAAGAGAGATTTGGTTCAACCCAATCTATGGTCGAGTGGTACGTGGAATTCCCTGACTTGGTTGCCATTTTCATATGTTAATAAGTATTATTTTCCTATTGTGATCTATGATCACTTGTACAGGTTATCATGTTGACATTACGGGTTGATTTCTTAGGGTCTCTATCATGGTTATATGTTGGTTATATACATGGTTATATGATGTGCTCTAGCTATGGCTATTGTTCATGATTCGTTAAGTTACTGGATGGTTGATGAATGCATGGACTAATAAGTGTTGTTGTAATTGGCTAGAGAGGGATTGGAGCCTTTTCTTGATTCTCAGATGAAATTCAAAAGTTTATGATCAGATAATATGCATTCATAACTTGTAGCTTTCATGTTTACCGTGTGTTTGACGAAATGTTTGTTGTGTACTAGGCATATCCTAGTCAAGATATTGTTCAAGTTTGAATGTTTGGCATTGTTGTCATCTTAATCATGATTTTGGAAATTTACAGGAAATTCTAGGAAGTTGTCTGGAGGCTCTCCTGAAAAGTGGCATAGATTTCACAAATGCATGCACTGAACCAAGGAAATCGGGTCATAACCACATGCAAACAAGTTTGTGAGTGTGGTTATATCCTCCTAGCTACAGTCTTGTGGGTGCAGTTGGAGGGTAAATTGTGTGAAAAAGAGTTCCATCTCATGGATTGAGCATCTATGATGGTTTGTAAACTCCTAAGTGGTTTGTAGTTCATGAGGGATGTCAATTTGTTGTCAATTTTCGACCCCACTTCCATAATTGAAACTTGGAGGTCCATTCATATCATAG
Source organism: Pinus taeda (assembly GCA_000404065.3). Lineage (NCBI taxonomy): Eukaryota > Viridiplantae > Streptophyta > Pinopsida > Pinales > Pinaceae > Pinus > Pinus taeda. The sequence goes on from APFE031318282.1 coordinate 14,274, forward strand.
TGACACTCAACTCATGTTTACCCTAGAGAGCTTGTAAAAGTGGGTAAATGTGGGAGAGGTGGTTACGAATTGGTAGCATAGATTCCAGGTTCAAGCACTCTGACTGGATGTGCTAGATGTGATTTTTATGCATGCATGTCAATCATATGTGTGTCCACTATGTATGCATTGCAGTGACTATGGTTGTCATGTATATAGTCGATGATATAGTTTGTGTTATCATGCATGATGTTGAGATGTTGATATGTTGATATGATTGATGTTATCATCTTAATATTGATTGATTGTATAGATGAGATAGCCTCTCCTAAAATACATTGAGGTATTATTTTGATTATGTCTCTATTTGGTTTATCTAACATGACATGTTTGCATGACATAGAAAATCAAAGATGAAGAGCAGAATGGTGGACTATAGTTCACATGACTCCTCGTACAAGCCTGATGTGAATTTGATGGAATGGGAAAGGTTAGTTGAGCAGCAAGGAGAAGAGTACTTTCCTAATATAGCAGATTCACTGAGAAGTTTAAAGGAAGAAATTAGAAGTTGTAAGGCATATAATAGCATGTTGATTGAGGCAAGGGAAAAGCTTGCTGTAGAAATTTTGAATAATTTAACACATATTCAACAGAGATTATCCTGATCATGTACTATTGCGGAAAACATACACAATACATAAGCTCCTCTACGTTGATCATCAATATAGCAGCATCAATAACAATAAAACATCAAGAGCATTCACACATTAACACAGTATGTATCCCGGGGAAAGCATCTCGCTAAAAACCCCAACTATCTGTATATTAATGATTGAGTCATGTAACATTACAAAGTACAATTCTTATCACAAGCAATCCAGTACCAAATCCTCCTGTTACACACAATACAGCTCAGATCTGAATCAATCACTGGCTCAAATCTCTTCCGCTGCTTGCCTGCCTCCGCTGCTCAATACCTGCACAAGAACCGGTGATGATTCCAAGGCAGCCACATCTTTCCTTGGCTAAATCACGTAAGAACAAGCTACAATACGGGAAAACTCATTGGCATACTCAATCCCCTGATTTGTGCAATATCTAGTGCACAACTATAGTCACAACTGATAGCAATCTGATTCTCTAACACCTGTCCCTGCTGAACTGAACATGCACTGACATGCAACTGAGTTAACTGATGTATTCATTAGTTGTATTATGAGTTAATAACTTGTGAAATAATTAATAACTAATTCACCCAACTCATCTCTAGTCTTTTCGCCAGTTAGACTAAATACAACCAGTTTAACAAAGCTAAACTGAACACAACTCCATCAACTGCACCTCCAGTCCACTAAACTCAACTCACTTGAGTTCTAACTGAAGTCATGCATGCAAAATATTCAACTAACCCATAAGAACCACGTATTTTTTCCTTCTGACAGCTGCATGTGCCACTTTTGTAGCTCAAACTGAAGTGCTCCAAGAGAATAAGATTAAGTATATAGTCCAAATATTATTGTGAGATAATAATATTTGACTTTTCTATTTTTGACAGCCAGTCTAAAAATAGACTTGATCACTCACACTGTGATCACTCACACTTTCATCAAAAATAGAGTCCATCTATTTTCTCAACTTGATCAATCATCCATAAACAGCAACCTGCAATCCATAGACATGATCCATATGTCTAAAAATAGACATAGTCTAAAAATAGACTTGCGCCAAAATTAGCCTGCAGGCCCACTTAGTGAAGGCGACTCCTTTCCACTAAGCTCCATCATCTTGTTGCATTCTCAACAAGCATTTCTTGTTGCACACTTTTCAACAGAGAGAGTGTGCATTTTTTGGAGGGTGAGATAGAGAGACAAAAAATGAGAGATGGAGGAAGATATAGATATAGATGGAGGGGGGAATAAGGGATAAAATTTATTGCACTAGATGCATTAATTTCAGTGTAGATGGGGATTTCTAACCATATTTTATTATTTGCACTAGATGCATTGATTTCAATGTATATGGTGATTTCTAATCCTATTTTACTACTTCCACTAAATGTATTGATTTCAATGTAGATAATGATTTCTAATCCTATTTGATTGCTTGCACTAGATGTATTGATTTCAGTGTATATGCTTTCTAATTCTGCTTGATTGCTTGGACTAGATGCATTAATTTCAGTGTAGATGTTTATTTCTAATTATATTTCATTGCTTGCACTAGATGCATTGATTTTAGCGTAATTTTTTTTCTAATCCTATTTGATTGCTTACATTAGATACATTGATTTTAGTGTAGATGTTGTTTTCTAATCATATTTCATTGCTTGCATTAGATGCATTGATTTCAATGTAGATGTTTATTTATGATTTGATGTAACTAGATGTTTAATGATACATTAATTTTAAAGTGGTTGGATTAACATTGTGCATCGATTTCAGTGTAAGCACAAAAAAATATTGACAATGTGCATTGATTTTTGTGTTATAGTAATTCAATCTATTAATATTGGAGAGAAGGAGAAACAAGATATGATGTTTACTACAATTTCTCAAGTTAAAGATTTGAATGGTTTACGATTTCAATTGGCCTTTTCATATAATCGATATGAAAAGATGGTAAAACTAATAGGGTTGACAATAAGAATAGTAGAAGAAAATAGTTTGAGATTAATCACAATGAATACTATTTGTAATTAACTACGTTCTTATTATTCACATTTTATATCATTCAACACTATTATATTGTCACTTCCCATTCAAAATTTTTATTTCATCATTTTTCATCATTAAAGTTATTAACAATATTTATCATCTCAACAAAGTGAGGTATGAGGTTTATCTCAAACATAGAAATAATAATGATAATCTAAAAATGTAGTTTGAATAGGGGAAATGAAGAAAGATAATAAACATTCAGTTATGCATTGACCAAGAAAGATTCATAAATAACTGGAAAATTGAAACCAAACACACAAATAAACACACAAGATTTACGTGGTAAAACCTTGACAAAGTGTCAAGGAAATATCCACGGGGCAAGGGATTGGAATCTCTATTAATTCAACAATGATTCTCCACACAACAGTTCAGGCATTCATTTGGTTTTATATGTGCCTCCTCAGTTACATAACCGATGATTCGGTATAAACCTAACTTGTTACATTTTACCCAAATTTACTTAATTAGTTGTCAAACTTCCAACAAACTCCACCTTGACAACAATTTTCCTAATCCCTTGCCCATGCCCATTCATCATCTTTTTTGCAATCCAAGAGAAGCTAAACACCATCGCCGCTTCTCTACTGTAACTAGCTTTGTGAATATGTCTACACAATTCTCCCGCATATGGACCTTTTGAAGAGCTACTTTTCCGCCATCGATCACATGTCTTAGAAAATGATACCTTACATCAATGTGCTTGGTTCTGCTATAATAAGCAGGATTTGTAGACAAGTGAATACCACTTTGACTGTCACAAAGTACATTCACTTTCTCCTGCATCTTTCCAATCTCATCAAGCAAACCCTTTAACCAGATTGCTTCTTTACTGGCATCCAAAGCAGCTATATATTCTGCTTCGGTAGTGGACAATGCAATTGTTTCTTGAAGCTTTGACATCCAACTAATTGCTCCACCTGCAAGAGTAAAGACATAACCTGTAGTAGATCTTCTTTTGTCCAAATCACCTGCATAATCAACATCTACATATCCGCAGACTTATCCTTCACTACCACTAAAGATGATGCAATGGTCACTAGTGCCTCTTAGATATCGAAGCACCCATTTCACCGCTCACCAGTGTTCTTCACCTGGATTTTCCATGAACCTGCTGACAACTCCAACATTTTTCTTGTCTCTGTGTATCTCCATGCCCAAGATACGTTTTGCTACTCCAAGATCCTTCATATCAAACGTCCTAGAGAGCTGAGCCTTTAACCTGTTGATCTCTTCCATGCTTTTGCTTGCAATAAGCATATCGTCAACATACAAATCTAAGATAATGAATATGCCATTGAAACTTTTGAAGTATACACAATGATCATACTCACTTCTTACAAAGTTCTGGCTCACCATGAAGGAATCAAACTTCTTGTACCATTGTCTGGGAGATTGCCTCAGACCATACAATGATTTCCTAAGCTTGCAAACAAATCTTCTACTGCGACCTCGTACAAAACCTTCTGGTTGTTCCATATATATCTCTTCGTTCAAATCACCATGTAGAAAAGTTGTTTTAACATCTAACTGTTCTAAATCAAGATTAAGCAACACAGTTAGTGCCAACACAGTATGAATAGAAACAAGTTTTACAACTGGAGAAAAAATCTCATGAAAGTCTATACCTTCAACCTGAGAATACCCTTTTGCTGGCAGTCTTGCCTTATACCTTTTGATACTTCCATCAACTTTCTGTTTCAGCTTGAAGACCCATTTGCATCCAACAACACTTCTCCCTTTAGGAAGCTCTACAAGATCCTAGGTGTTGTTTTTGGCTAAGCAGTCCATTTCTTCTTCCATAGCCACTTTCCATTTTTTTCTATCTGTATCATCTACTGCTTCCTGATAACAAGAAGGTTCCCCATATTCAGTAATCAAAGCAAAAGATGAATCAGAATCTTCATACCTTTTTGGAATTTGCCTTTCCCTAGTAGACCTTCTTAGAGCAACTGGTTGCTGAACTGGTTCAGAAGCTTCAACAGCTTCCTTTGTGTCTTCAGCACCTTTTTCTCTAGAGGTTTCTCCTTCCTTTCGACTGTCACCGAAAAGTCTAGCCTCCAACTGAACTCGTTGATTTGGCGATACTTGTTCCTGTTCAATTCTTTCAACAGTTGATTTTAAAAGAGAGGATTCATCAAATGTTACATCTCTACTAATGACTATCTTCCGCAATGTAGGATCCCACAACCTATATCCTTTCACTACATAGTTATACCCAACAAAGACATAACATTTTGACTTTGGATCTAATTTTCAACGCTGATTTTTTAGAATGAGAGAATAAGCATCATAGCCAAATATCCTCAAATGTGAATAGTCACAAGACTGACCTGTCCAAACTTCTTCAGGAATTTTACAATCAATTTCTACTGAAGGTGATTTGTTAACTAAATAACAAGCAGTAGATACTGCTTCTGCCCACCACTCCTTTTGCAAGTTCGCATTTCTAATCATGCTTATGGCTCTTTCCATAAGAGTCTGATTCATACGCTCAACAACACCATTTTGATGAGGAGTATAAACAACAGTTTTGTGTCTAACAATTCCCTCATCTTTACAGTATTGTTCAAATTCACCTGAAGTGAACTCACCACCATTTTCAGTTCTTAAGCATTTAATAGATTTGCCTGTTCTTTTCTCTACCATTACTTTAAATTATTTAAAGACATTTAATACATCAACTTTCCTTTTTAGCATATAGATCCAAACTTTCCGGGAGTAATCATCAATAAATGTTAAAAAATACAGTGCACCTCCATATGACATAACTGGGGAAGGCCCCCACAGATCAGAATGAATATAGTCTAAAACATCTTTACTATTATGATTTCCAACTTTAAAACTCTGTTTACACTGTTTTCCATACACACAATGTTTATAGAAATCTAAATTCAAGGATTTCAGACCTGGAAGAGATTTACGTTTCATCAATATCTGAAGACCTTTCTCGTTCATATGACCCAATCGTTGATGCCATAGACGAGTGCTTGCTTCTTCCTTTTCTGACGCAACCGCTGCTTCACTGATCTGAGTACTTCCTTTTAACATGTAAAGATTTCCAACCTTTTCTGTCTTCATAACCACAAGTGCTCCTTTAAAGACTTTCAAGACGCCATCCTGACCTGTAAATTTATAACCATCTGAATCCAAAAATCCTAAAGAAATCAAATTTTTCTTCAAATCAAGTACATGTCTAACACTATTTAATGTTCTAACTGTGTTATCATACATCTTAATCCTGATATCTCCCATCCCAACAGTCTGACATCACATATTGTTACCCATAAACACAGAACTACCGTTTACATTTTCATATGAGGTAAACCAATTTCTATGTGGGCACATGTGATGCGAAGCAGCAGAGTCTAACAGCCAGCTATCTAAACCTTGAGAGATATTACATTAAGGTGAATTTTCATCTATCATATACAATTCTTCAGCAGATAAAACTTCGTCTATCATACCTGAATCGACCTGATTCACTTCGTTCTTCAGGTTTTCGGATTCCTTTCATTTCCAACAGTCCTTCTTCAAGTGTCCAACTTTATTGCAGTTCCAACATTTTGCCTTATAGTTCTTTCCTTTCGATTTCGATCTAGAAGTCCCCCTTGTTTTTTCTCCTCTTTCCTTTGAGCGTCCTCTAGCGACCATGGCTTCTGATGTAGCTGTTTCAGTGCTGGATTTCCTTCGTACTTCTTCAGACAGAAGAGCTCCCACGACTGATTCAAAATTCAAAGAATCAATAGAGCTAAAGCTGATTGAAGTTATGAAGTGATCCCATGATTCAGGTAGAGAACACAGCAAGGTTATGGCTTTATCTTCTTCCTGTATTTTGACTTCCATATTTGTTAATTGACATATTAGTGTATTAAAAACATTCAAATGTTCTGCAACGTTTGAACCTTCTTTCATTCGAATATTGTATAACTGTCTTTTCAGATAAATTCTGTTGGTCAGTGAGTTTGTCATATAGAGATTTTCAAGTTTTTCCCACAATCCTGATGTCGTAGTCTCTTCAACAATGTTGAAGAGAACTTCATCCGCTAGACATAGTCGGATGGTACTGAGAGCTCGGGCATCCAAGTCCTCCCAGTCTGAAGTATTCATGGTTGCAGGTTTCTTAGTCGCCCCATCCAATGCCTTGTGCAACCCTTGTTGCACAAGCAGATCCCTAACCTTCAATTTCCAAAGAGCAAAATTGCTCTTTCCGGTGAATTTCTCCACCTCGAATTTTGCATTCGACATCTTGGTCATTTGCTAAGACTTTCAATCTTCATTCTAGGGTTTTAAAAAAATTAAATTTTCTTCTTCCAGAATTAAAAATTTTCAAGCTTTAACTCTCCATACCAGTTTCTAAAAAAAATTGCTGAATAATATTTCCGGGGAAAAAACCTTTTTTTTTTTCAATTCAAAGAACAAACCCCTTTTTAAAAAACACTTCTTTTCTCCTTTCCTTTAAAAAAAAATTGTCTTCTTGTTTCCTAACTTTCTCACATTCACCACTTAATTTACTTTCTGAGGAAAAAGAATTTCTAAGACACAATAAAATACCCAGATCCACATTTGTTGATCAGGCTCTGGCAGCAGAAGGCAGAGTGTATTCTTTAGCACACACTTCCTCTCTGGTTTTATCAGGCAGCACGCAAGCAGGCACCCCTCCTCGATTTCATGCACAGACAATCGGTGGCAGCTTCTTAGAAAAAACGGTGGCACCTCTCCTCAATTTCATGCACAGACAATCGGTGGCAGCTTCTTAAAAAAAATCGGTTCTTCTACTCCAACGCACAAACAGGCTCATCCCGCACAACCTTAGCCCGCACAGTCACACTCTAGCCCGCACAGGGCTCTTCTCAACTCACGCATAGACTTACGGCTCTTCTCGCAGGAAACGGGCAGACAACGGTCTTCTCAACGCATGCACATCACTTGTCTTCTTCACGTCGACTTCTCACACGGACAGGATCATGAAAACGGACAACACTCACACGGACAGGCTCATGAAAATGCACAACACTTATCTTCTTCACGCCAGCTTCTCACCTCCTCACACATAGCCCAGCAACCATACGCACAACACTCCACGGTTTTGCTTCACCTCACTGGTTTTGCTTCACGTCTTCAGCCAGCACAACCTCAGGTCTTTCACCACAGGCTTCTTCACGTAGGCAGCCTCTTCATGCAAACAATAGGCAGACAACAAATCCTTCACCTCAGGCTTCTTCACGCAGGCTTTGATACCAATTGTAGAAAATAAAAGGAAAGAACAAGAAACAACAACCCTCAACTTAAATAGCCAAGACAAGAAACTGAATTGGAACTGAATAGATTTTATTCAACTATGATTCTCCGCTGTTTCATTTCCTGTGTATCACATTATTTTATATCATGACTATCATTACATAACCAACTATTCGGTATACAACTGCCTAATTACAATTTACCTAAAAAATTACTAATTCGTTGTCAAACTAACACTTCCAACATTGAAAAGGATTTACAAAACTCTTGTTCAAACATATTGTTATGTGACAAAAGACAGTTATCCCTTCTATTGCACATTTCCTTGGTAAAGATCTTCTGGACAGGTGTAGTAGTTGTTGGTCGGTGATTGAAATATTGTTCTTTTGGATATGAAAGATTTTGTTGTGAACATCACAATATTATCTTTTTTACAATCCCCATAGGATCATTTCAGACACTTCAAGTATGCAAGGACACTGAATCGGTACATTAATTTTGAATACAAATGTCATTTGGTAGCTCAATGCTAACTGTAAAACTCAAGTTTGCTTCAATTTTTCCTGGAGAGGGAAGTTATGCATGATTGAACTCACACTCACTGCGATATGATGGTGGACCTTCCCAAGGGTGGCGAAACATATGCCTGAAGCATGACCTTATTTCCATCATAGCCCTCATCTGTCTCTGTAGTGGCATGAAGTGATAAAAACATAAAATGATGGAAGGAAGACCACTCCTACTCAAGATTAGAAAAAATTGAAGCAAATTCTTATGTCTTAGTTGTGAAGATCTAATTTCTAGCGATTTGAATGAGTTGTTACAATTGGTGTCTATCCTGCAACAGTTCAACAACCCAAATTTAATTTTATAAGCAAATGAGATGTTGAAGAGCCCATACTTCGAAAAAATTAACTTTGGATTCTGCTAGCACTAAATGAGGTTCTTGAAGTTCCATCCAGACTATTGACTGCTTTCTATTGGAAATATAAATGGTGTGAAGTCCAAACCCATGGAAAAAATTCATGGCAAGGAATATGTGTGAACATGGATTCAAAATCCACATATTGTTGTTTGTTTGCACCGCAGTGTTCGAAATCGATAACATCAACTATGTTCTGATTTGTTGATTGGGACTCGTTAATTTGAGAGCTTCTCTGAATGTATGAATAGAGATCAAACTTGTCTTGAATAAATAACTCTCGAGAAAGTGTTGTCTTAGTGTCCAACTTGTTTAGTAGAGAAAAAATCCTAATCACTACGGATCTTAATAGATCACAATGATCCCTGCATATGGAAGCCTCAATAATTTGTTCTTTGATCAAATTTGAAGGACCTTCCAGAGAAAAATAAGATATAAGCTCACCTGGAGGGGCTTGAAGGATGCTTCCCTCTTATGGATGTTTCAAATTTCTCTCCACAAGAAAATCTATCACAAGAACGCTAGCCAAAATTGATGCAAAATTGTAGTACAAAGACACTTGAAGCTGGCTGGAAAAATACTAATGGTTGTGGGTTGTGCCATTTGCATGTCTCGTTTCTGTGTATCCTAATTATGATATTCTTGTACAGTAGTTACTTCAAACGTGAAGTCTTTTTCCATAGGCCCCGTCATTGGGTGAAGAAAAGGATCCCCATATCTCAGTGTTGGTCGTTTAACACCTTCTTGTTGATTATGTCGAGAAGCCAATGCAACGTCCACACCTCGTCCCTTTGAACTGTCCTATGTTTCACATATCTGAGTAGATTTTTCATTTGAATTCTCTACATTGGCCAAATTTGGAAGAACATTTAATGTTGTAGGCATCATTTGAATAATAGTAGATGCTAAAATGGTATGGGCCACCATTTGTGAGCGGACAAAAAATGTGTCGAATCTGTTTGAACATGGCTAAAACTCGTCCTTTTAACAAACTCCTCCAAATAATTTTCATGCAATTGAACTGGATCGCTTGATTTTATTGAGTTCTCAGTGAGAATGTTGTTGACATCTCGAGGTTATGAATTATTTTGTATTTGAATTGGATTACCACACTGATGTGATTTTTCTCTCATGACATTATGGATATCTTCAAATTCTGAATTTTTTCTCTACAGAATAGAAGCCCTGGGACATTCGCTTTCTTCAAGATTGCAAAGTTTTGGTGCATGTTGTTCGTCCTCATCTTGATCAATAAATGGTTATCTTTCTATTCCATTCACAACTGTATGCTTTCTTAAAGGCTTCAAAAACATTTACTAGTTAGACCTCTGAGGCTTCCTCAGGCGAAAGTGCCTTTTTGATTGTGCTCCTTGCATCCTCCAGATACTTTGTTGATTCTGAATATGCATATAAAACATCCAAGGCTGTAGGTTTTCTCTTAATTTTTACGGATTCTAAATTTTGTTTTTCTTGAATTATAGAACTATATTTTGAATTCCCTCTAAATTTTCTGAATCAGTATGTTGCATCTTGGGATAACTCCCAAGTTCGTATTACATCCTTCTTTGGTCAGCGACTTCTCGCTCTTCTTTACATACTCTTATAATTCCATCTTTCCTTGTTGCATTCAAGTTCTTCGAATTGCGTGACAACAATAAAATTTGATACCAAGTGCTTCTTCAATGCCTTCCCTTTAGCCTTCTATCTTCTGTCCCTGTGATTATCTACCTTGCTCAGGATCCCATTGTTTCCCCCCATAGTTGATACTCGGGTGGGACCATCATTTAGAATGGAAGATGGCAATGTGTTGTTCCCAGATTTCTCATTTTCCTTCTCTGCAGTAACTTGACAATCTTCAGTGACACAATTTTGTTTATCACCCTCATACATTGTTTCCTTTCTCACTTGTTTTCTCATCATAAAATAATAATATTTTATTGTTAAGGTGGCCTTTAATTTAGGAAGTAATGTTTGATATTCGCTCATGAAATTTGTGACCGTTCCTCCCATGGATAAGAGAGATTCATGCTCACTGGAGGAATCAACCAAAAATGTTGCATAGTTGGCTTGTTGCCATAAATGTGCAGGCTATTCTGGGGATTCGTATGAGTATGTATATGAATTATCTTACTGAAATGTGAAACACCATATCCATTATTTCTTCGATGGTTAGAATTTCCAATCTGAGTATGGGAAATTTTGGTGAGAAGCTGCATGATTTCTCTCCTAGGTTGAGGTGATCCTATCAAAAGCATTTTCTAATTTGGAATCCTCTCGGTATAATCTGTGGGAAATTAAATGGCTTGTCCTAGATGGTGAAGGTCCACAATCACCTATTCAAATAGTTTCCTAACGTTCACAGTACTACTCCACCGCTTCTTAACAAAATGATTCTTCAACAATATCCCTGAGCTCAGCATGATACTAGTGATACAATGGAGATCTGGGACAGACCTGTGGCTGCAGCATATCAACTTCTTTCCATTATAACCCTGTCGTAGCTTGGTCAATGGTGGTCCCTTCACCACGCCCAAAGTGTTATTCGTTCTCACTGCTACGTTATCCCCGTATTAACTGGCATTGTAGACAAATTTACACAACTTCCATGAATCTTTGAAATTCCTTTGCAATTCTCTCTTGTCACTCAGTTACTGTTGCTCTCGGTGGTTACTCGATCATGTTGTCGTAGAACATTGTCACCCAAATTGTCACTCACAATGGGATTCAAGCTGTAATTAATTTTGGGATCCTGTATCAATGAAATAAAGGGTCGATCATGAGATTGGGCGCTTCATTTTTTTTCATGGTTCCTCGGCCCAGCCTTTGCACTATGGAAGAATCAAGGGTCAAATTGTAATAGTAAGGAATGAAACCAAGGCTTCAGAAAACAATAAATTCAATATTTTCCTCTTTCAATAAGAAGAAATTGAGCTAACTAGGATGATTTCAGGAACCAACAAAGCTGGGTTGCCAATTAGAGAGAATAAATCCCACCGAAGTTAGGCTGAGGGTTTCACTTAAAACCCTTTCTTGAAAACTCCCTCGAGCTTTCAAAATGACCATGAAGAAGATCTCAAGTTCCATATCTTCCCTTCCTCATTCCTTTTTCCTTTATATCCTTCTATTACGTTTTCTCAAGAATTTTAGAATTCGCATAATGCCATTGACAAATACCACTGGAAATTACCATCAACAAACACATTGGGCAAACACAACATCCTTAAAAATAACGTTCTTTTCCCTTGTTATTATAAATAGAGAGTCCTCAAAACTCTCCTAGTTGCTAGCCGAAGGGAAATAAAATGTCCATCTTCCAACAATAGGTTGGGGATATTACATAAAATCACATATTTATAAATATATCATCATTTATATAACATATAATATTTTTGACATTCAGTATATACACATTTCATTAAATATCAACATTACTTCATAAGTTTCTAGAATTTGAACATGCTCTACAAATTACAACATTTTATGGAGATAGTTTCTCTTGCGAAGGATAAATATAACTAGCAATAAACAATTGTAGTTGTTGTTAAAAGACTTGAGTTTAACAATATTTAAGAATTGTTTAAACCAATTGTATTGTCATTTTAACAATACATACTTTAACAATAATGTAAATTTGTATTTTGATCTTCTATACCTTCTTTTTAAGCTGTATTTAATTGTGGTTATAAAAACTTATAAAACTTTTCTTTTGTCTAGCTGTCATAAAATATGTGATGTTATAATAAGTAATAAATATTTTGATTTAATGACATTGTCTTTACTTTATGTTTTATATATTCATCATTTAGATAGACATTTTAGGTTAACATTTAATGTAGCTTTTGCATATCATGTGCATATTCTAATTGATATCATGTTCATTATTCATTTTTATGTTCATGTTTTTATCCTCAAATTTATTATTTTTTTATTAAATATGAAATAATTTAAGATGGTTAAAAATAGCTAATATATATGTTTTAATAATGCCATGTTATTTTTGATAATTTAATGATATTACGACAGTGTCAATATTGTATGTTGATAAAGTTAATGTCTTTTTTTAGTATTGTAATGCCTTAAGTTTCATTTTAATTTACACTAAAAATGGAGTGCATTTTAGATTTGTTAATTACTTAACTTTCTTGACTGATGTGCTTTGACTAGATTAATGTTTCATATTCTTTTGGATTATACAATCATTTATTACTTTTTCCCCTTTTCCGGAGGAAAATAGAACTTATAGCATTATCAATCTATCTATCAGGATGGAATTAACAGAAAGGAAGCGATGGTCTAGGCTCAGGGAAAAAAAATGGGATAAAATCTATTGGGGCAAGGCCCTAAAGGAATGGTTCAAGGGTTATAGCTTCATGTCATCAATATATATGAATCATGAACATATTAAGAGTTACTTAATGTTGTTGGATAATTTGATTGGGTGTATGAACAAGTGGCTTGATTTGATGATTATGATTGGATATATATGTTTTGTACTATTGAAGTAAGCTACTTATACAAATATATTCATAACCTTTCAAATGAATATGAAGAACCAGATGGATATGTAATGAAGATTCAATTAAGTTGCACAACTAAGTGATGCTATCAATTTGAATATGATGTTGTGAACATCCTATTATGATTTAAACTTGTTGGAAAAATGAGTTATTTTATATGTGTATGTAAATTCTAGTGAATATATAGATAAACATTGCTAATTATTTCTAGACATGTGTAAATGTTTTAAATATGTGTTAATACATGATAGAGAAATTACACATTTCCATGAGAGTAGGTCATATGATGAAACTGATAAGGTAATATGGAGGGGCATGCTATAGCTACATGAAATCCTCACACCCCAATGACCACGAGCCTCTCACCATGAGTAAATGGAATGAAATTAATGTAGAAATTTTAGATGTTACATTAATTTCCTTTCTACCAATGTCTAATTGAACGGATAATCATAACCTCACCATTGGTACTAATTATATAGGCCTCAATTGTAATGTTGATATGGATTCAATATTTTAAGAAAAGTATCCCTTATGTGAATCCAATTCGAAATTACAATATGAATTCTTTAATTCTTGAAAGTAATATATGCAAGGCTAATTACATACATTTCATAAGAGTAGGCATGGGGGTAAAAATAAATTTTATTTCTATGTGGAATTTGAAATAGAAGTTAGACATTAACAATGTGTATTAGTATAAATTTAATATACTATCTTACATTTTTTTAAATGAAATAACACATGAGAAAATCAATAAAGTTAGAAAAGATAATAAGAAACATTGATAAAAATAAAGAAATTTTGAAAAGGTAATAGGAAACATTGAAAATTGTAATAATTATTGAGAGAGGAAACAATAAAATACATTTTTAGAAATTGTGATTATTTATGGAAGAGACTGTGTATGGATGAATAATAAATATATTAGTGAATGCATAATTAGAAGTTTTACATGAGTGGACATGTCTTATTTTGTACAAATAATGTAAGAAGGGTGATAAAGAGTCCCTATACAAGACGTCAAACATTTTTTTAGAAATTTTCAAAATAAAATGTTAAACAGTTTTCTCCTAATTATATTAAAAGTTGAATAAGATTCATTTTGAAATAGATATTTTGTATTTCTTTTATAATTATGTTAGTAAAACAATGATATCATTTAATTATTATTAATTTATACACATTTATATAACCTTTATAACTTCAAATAAATAGTTCCACTCCAATTTCCATTCACAATGTTAAACAAACCACTGGCATAAAAAATTTATTTTCCTTAAAAAAAAAATTCCAACAACAAACTACAACTTATAAAATAGCTAAATTAAAAATAATAAATACAAATTTAATAGGGATAAACTGATTTTAATATCGAGCTTTGTGTTAACTTACTGCTAACTTGTATTTATAACTTCAAGATGTAGAATCCTCACTCCCTCTTAATGTATCTCGATGCTAACTTTATATATTACATGAGAAAAGCATGGAAAGAAAATGATATCTAAAAGTTTTCAATAATCAATTATCTTTGGGAAATTTTGAGAACTGTTTAAGGCTTAAAAAGTCAAAAGATCGAAGTTTGTTGTATTCACATGCAAATTGCGAGCAAACAAATGTGGAAAGCCTTGCGAGCGAACAATAAACCATCAAACAATCATCAAGTAACATATCTCTAATGATGCTTGGGTTTTAAAACCCCCCATGTCACTGTGAAAATGTGCGCCTACATCCGTATTTCTGTTACAACGTCCAATAGTTTCGATTGCATGCGCCACTTGTTTTCAGCGTTGATTAGGGTTTTTAATGAACTTTCGATAGAAAAGGTTAACTTTTCATAATTAGACTTTTTCATGAGTTTATAAAAAATATTCTTAAATGATTTTAGCTTTAGTGGTTCATTTAACAATTAGTTTCTTTAAATGTATCATAATCAAATACATAGTTTAAATAGCTAATTACGCCGTAAAGCATTTCCTCTTAAATCAACTTTTCTCTGCCCACCTATCATCTTTATACACCATAGGATTATATGTTAGACAATTGGAAAGGTCTTAGCTGTTAGATAAGAATACTTACAAAAAATTAGTTGCTAAAATGGTTTGTGCACTAGTCTAATGGTTACAAATTCATCGCTGAATCCATCTCGGATCTAAATTTTAAAATTGTTTCAATTTAATTTGGAGCTGAATGACCATGATGGTGAGTTTTGATATAAGCCCTGCAGCATTGGAAAATGTTATGAATCAAGAAATGAGACAGTGTATTGAAAACAATTTGCATAGAACTCTTGGCACAGGCACCTTTTTGCACATTTCGGTGAAATAGACTGTAAAATGTTATGAACCAAGAAATGAGACAGTTTATTGAAAACAATTTGCATAGAACTCGTGGCACAGGAACCTTTGTGCAAATTTCGGTGAAATAGACTGTAAACTCAAAGGAAATGACAATTGAAGCCGAGTATTCTCTATTTTCTTCCAGAAATCCTTGCATTACCCAGTGCTATGAGCAAGATAATGTGTTCCCTGCTGAGTTGCATCCAATGGGAAATCCACCAAAACTGCACGCATGCTCTATTTGTTTTTGTAATCTAGATTTCCTTGATCAATGTGTATTGAACCCTGTGCATGTAATGGTTATGTTCACAGGTTTTTGTAAGCTAGCTTTCCTTGATCATTGTGTATGGAACCCTGTGCATGCAATGGTTCTGTTCACATATTTATTTTTTGAGGATTCTTTTTATGAAAATAGTTTTATGAGATTTATTTTCTACCACATAATTTGTTTTTGTGTAGAGTTAGGGTTTTGGATTTCCTGGTTTGATTTAAAATTGCGTGGCAATTTTATTTTGTACACTTAAATTTATTGGGTGGACTTCTGAATCCAAAAGGAAGCAAACTCTTTTTTCTTCGTTGTTTGTTCGGCTTCCGAATTTAGGGAAAATCTCTATTTATCTGTCATCCTATAGCCCCGCAAGGGTTTCTATTCATTAAATTCAAATTCGAAGAGGATCCTAATACATGCTCTGTACAAGTTCCCAATTGGAGACACCCCTTACGGTAGAGCCAACCACCTTCAGATGAACTATTTTGTTGGATGTTTCTTAGAACACACTATTTTATTCATAACTTCTGTGTGAAAGATCAAATTAATCAAAATTTTGAGGATACAACTTGTGCAAAAGGATCATGCTGGCACCATTGCATATTTTAGAAAAGCTATTAATGTCGGAGACCATACTGACAATGCATTGAAGGATATGGTCGTCGTGATGAACCAGCAGAACTGGTCATTGGAGGCCATCAAGACCATAAAGTCCTTCATACACATCTGTTCTAAGCAAGCACAAGAGTCTCTTGATAATGTACTCATTGATCTATTTAAGGTATAATCTCAAATAAATCACATATTCATAAGCAATATAAAGTATATACTCTTCTCTATAACATATTATGTCTTGTGTTTGTATTGCAGAAAGTGGGGGCTTTGATGAGCAGATTAGACTATTGAAGCATAAGCTCCACCTAATTCAGCGAGGAGTTGCATGCAATGGGAAATCCACCAAAACTGTACACATGCTCCTATTTGTTTTTGTAAGCTAGCTTTCCTTGATAACTGTGTATGGAACCCTATGCATGCAATGGTTTTGTTCACAGGTTTGTGTAATCTAGCTTTCCTTGATTATTGTGTATGGAACCTTGTGCATGCAATGGTTCTGTTCACAAATTTATTTTTTGAGGATTTTGTTTATGAAATTAGTTTTATAAGATTTCTTTTCTGCCAACATAGTTTGTTTTTGTGTAGAGTTAGGGTTTTGGATTTCCTGGTTTAATTTAAGATTGCATGGCAATTTTAGTTTTTACACTTAAAATTATTGGGTGGATTTCTAAATCCCACAGGAAGCAAAGTCTTCTATCTTTGTTGTCTGTTCATCTTCCGAATTTAGGGAAAATCTCTATTTCTCTGTCATCCTATACCCCTGCAAACGTTTTTGTTCATTAAATTCAAATTAGAAGAGGAACCTAATTTGGAATTCTAGGGTAAGGCTTTCCTTTCCTATAGGAGGTGGAGAAATGCCTAGTGTAGAATATGACACCTGTGATAAGGACAGGTTGCCCTTTGTGGAACTCGATCCCAGTGGTAGGTATGGTCGCTATGAAGATGTGTTGGGATGTGGTGCTATGAAGAAGGTATACTGAGATTTTGATCAAGAAGAGGATATTGAGGTTGCTTGGAACAAGATGCCTCTGCAAAAACCTAGATGTTGCTTCCACAGACAGGATCTATGCAGAAGTCTATCTATTGAAATCTCTCGAGAATGAAAACATAATTATGCTCTACAATGCATGGCTCGACAGAAAGACAAGTCATGTGAATTTCATTACTGAGTTCTATACCTCGGGGACTCTGAGAGAGTATCAGCTGAAGAACCATCATGTCTCATCAAAGGCTTTGAAGAATTGGTCACTTCAGATACTGGAGGGTTGCATTATCTTAATAATCATGAGCCTTGTGTAATTCATAAACATTTGAATTGCAGTAATATTTTTGTGAATGGCAATGGTGGCGTTCTGAATATTGGGGATATAATTATTCTTTATAGTGCATGGTTGGATATAAAGACAAGTCATGTGAATTTCATTACTAAGGTCTGTACCTCGGGGACTCTGAGAGAGTACCGCCAAAAGCACTGTCATGACTTAATGAAGGCTTTGAAGAATTGGTCACTTCAGATACTGGAGGGTTGCATTATCTTCATAATCATGAGCCTTGTGTAATTCATAGACATTTGAATTGTAGCAATATTTTTGTGAATAGCAATGGTGGAGTTCTGAATATTGGGGATCTGGGTCTTGCCACTACCCTGGGAAATGTTCATGCTGCGCACTCTGCACTCGGTACTCCAAAATTCATTGCTCCAGAATTATATGAGGATTATAATGAGCTTGTAGGTATTCATTATTTCATCATGTGCTTGCTAGAGATGGTTACTTTGGAAATTCCTTATAGTGAGTACCGTACCAATACTCAAATTTATAAGATGGTGAGTTCTGATATAAGCCCTGCAACATTGGAAAATGTTATGAATCAAGAAATGAGACAGAGTATTGGAAAGTGCAACCATTGGCCGAGATGAGGCTCTACACAGTTTGAGCTCTTGTGGTTTTGATATAATCGATGTTTTGTTGAACAATCATATTTTTGAAAGTGGCGTCATCAAAGAGATTGTAGTAATGCATAGCCACAACTATGCAGGATAAGTCATTGTTAATCTGAAACAACTCTTTTGGATCAACAAGGTCGATTCTATTGCACATTATCACATACATCAACGACAAATACTTTCGAACTATGTCATAACCACATGAGTAGTAATTAGTCACATTTTCAGGCTAATTGCAGGCGAATGTGGCTCATTCAATTGTTCCATGCCCAAAAGGGCAGGGTGTGCAACATATCTATCAATCGCAGAAGCAACTTTTAAAAATTTGCTATGGACTTGATTGATTGGAAAAGAAGGGGCTTTTTTCTACTATATCCAAAAATATAGTTACTCTATGGAGCAATTTCTTAAGCCATGTCAAAATCTATCGAAATGAATTATTGCTATAGGAATTTTTTGTACCTCGCCGCAAGAAAATCAATGACAGAATGAGTCTTGTTGATGTTCTCTTGTGACTCAATCCGTTCAATAAATCCATCTCTGGTGCCACTGTGCTCATTACCATTTTGTGATCCTGAACCAGCATGGAGATCAATAATCACCTTAATGTCGTGTTTCCTGTAGCATTATTTCCAGAAAGTTAATTAACCTATAGTCCATTATCTTGACTTCTGATTGTTTTCTCTTTTCAGGATTGAAAATTGTCAGAATGAAGGCCAGTTTTCACTTACTGTGCCCACGAGAAGGCTTTGTTGAGACAAGCTAGATATCCTACAACAAAAGGAGCAGGAGGTTTTGGATCACTTGCAATCTAGCATCCAACAGCAACTCTGACAGCATTTATCCTGTGCTTGGCCAGGAAAATGAAATCATTTAATGAAAGTGCTTCGGTGTTCCCGAGATACCAAAAAGTAAAATCATGAGACGCCCTGTTGGCTACTTTTTCTCAACAATGTAAGAGTAAGATGTTTAGTAGGAATTACCCATTACATTCAAGACTTGTGTAGCTTTCTCGGGTCCATAACCGTTTTAGATTTGAAACTCCCCCTGCAACATGCTTACGATGGTCATCTCGAAAGTTGCTGCATTATCGCCTTCCCAACTAGGCTCCCCTTCAAACTCAGCCATCCACTGATCCTTACATTGTTCTTGCATGTGTCGAATATTAACAAAAATATATATATGATGTAAATGGTTGAATATGAATGTGAAATTACTGCTTATCAGTATTTTTTCTCGACTCTATCAAATTTAAACCATCCCTTCTGGTATTCCTATCTACAAGATGCTTTTTGGCTTATGGTTAAACCAATTGAACAAACTCTTGTCATACTTTTACATGGTGCTGTTTTGAAGATTGTGGATCTAGGTCTTGCCACTACCCTGAGAAATGTTCACGCTGCACACTCTGCCCTTCGTACTCCAGAATTCATGGCTTCGAAATTATATGAGGAGGATTATAATGAGTTTGTAGATATTTATTCTTTGGGCATATGCTTGTTGGAGATGGTTACTTTGGAAATTCCTTATAGTGAGTACCATAGCGTTGCTCAAATTTATAAGATGGTGAGTTCTGATATAAGCCTTGCAGCATTGGAAAATGTTATGAATCAAGAAATGAGACAATTTATTGAAAACAATCTGCATAGAACTCGTGGCACATGAACCTTTTTGCACATTTCGGTGAAATAGACTGTAAACTCAAAGGAAATGATAATCTAAGCCGAGTCTTCTCTATTTTCTACCAGAAATCCTCACGTTACCTGGTGCTATGAGCAGGACAATGCATTCCCTGCTTCTTCTTAGGCAAAGCCAATCGGCTTCCTGAAAACACAAGAGAAAACTGATCCTTTTCATGCTTTGTATAATGTCCTAATTGGAGACACCCCTTACAGTAGAGCCAAGCACTTTTAGGTGAACTTTTTTGTTGGATGTTTCTTAGAACATGCTATTTTATTCATACCTTCTATGTGAAAGATCAAATTAATCGGAATTTTGAGGATATAGCTCATGGAAAAGGATATTGTTGGCACAATTACATTTTTTAGAAAAGTTATTAATGCTAGAGACTATATTGACAGTGCATTGAAGGATATGGTCATTGTGATGAATCAACAGAACCGGTCATTGGTGGCCATCGAGACCATAAAGTCCTTCAAACACCTTTGTTCTAATAAAGCACAGGAGTCTCTTGATAATGTACTCATTTATCTCTTTAAGGTATAATTTCAAACAAATTGCATATTCATAAGCACTATACGGTATATACTCTATTTTATAACATATTATGTCATGTGCTTGTATTGCAGAAATGTTGGAGATTTGATGAGCAGGTTAGGCTATTGAAGCATAAGCTCCGCCTAATTCAGCAAGGAGTTGCATTCAATGGGAAATCCACCAAAACTACATGCATACTCCTATTTGTTTTTGTAAGCTAGCTTTCCTTGATCACTGTGTATGGAACACTGTGCATGCATGGTTCTGTTCACAGAGTTATTTTTTGAGGATTCTATTTATGAAAATAGTTTTATGAGATTTCTTTTTTGCCAACATAATTTGTTTCTATGTAGAGTTAGGGTTTTGGATTTCCTGGTTTGATTTAAGATTGTGTGACAATTTTAGTTTTTACACTTAAATTCATTGAGTGCATTTCTAAATCCCACAGGAACCAAAGTCTTCTATCTTTACTGTTTGTTCGTCTTCTGAATTTATGGAAAATCTCTATTTCTTTATCATCCTATAGCCCTACAACAGTTTCTGTTCATTAAATTCAAATTAGAAGAGGAACCTAATTTGGAATTCTGGGGTAAGTCTTTCCTTTCCTATAGGAGGTGGAGAAATGCCTAGTGTAGAATATGACACCTGTGATAAAGACAAGGAGCCCTTTGTGGAACTAGATCCCACTGGTAGGTATGGTCACTTTGAAGATGTGTTGGGTCATGGTGCTATGAAGAAGCTATACCAAGCATTTGATCAAGAAGAGGATATTGAGGTTGCTTGGAACAAGGTGCCTCTGCAAAACCTAGATGATGCTTCCAAATAGAAGATCTATGCAGAAGTTCGTCTGTTGAAATCTCTCAAGAATGAAATCATAATTATGTTCTGCAATGCATGGCTGGACAGAAAGACAAGTCATGTGAATTTCATTACTGAGGTATGTACCTCGACGACTCTGAGAGAGTACTGCCAAAAGCACCGTCATGTATCAATGAAGGCTTTGAAGAATTGGTCACTTCAGATACTGGAGGGTTTCATTATCTTGATAATCATGAGCCTTGTGTAATTCATAGACATTTGAATTGCAACAATATTTTTGTGAATGGCAATGGTGGCGTTCTGAAGATTGGGGATCTGGGTCTTGCCACTACTATGGGAAATCTTCATGTTGCGTACTCTGCCCTCGGTACTTCGGAATTCACAGCTCCAGAATTAGATGAGGAGGATTATATAGAGCTTGTAGATATTTATTCTTTCGGCATGTGCTTGCTGGAGATGGTTACTTTGGAAATTCCTTACAGTGAGTACCGTAGTGTTGCTCAAATTTATAAGATGGTGAGTTCTGATATAAGCCCTGCAGCATTGGAAAATGTTATGAATCAAGAAATGAGACAGTTTATTGAAAGGTGCCTGACAGCAGCATGAGTGAGGCCTCCTGCTGTAGAACTTCTGATGGACCCATTTTTTAAAGCAATACAAGCAGGCACCTATTAGGTGCCAGGGTGTTTGACTGAACAGGATAGATGGATTTCGACCTATTTATTAATGATATCAGATGTGTGGATTTATAATGGGCTATTTGGCCAAAAGATTATTTTGATATCTCTTTCTTACGCAGATAAAGATCAATGATATTAGATGTGTATAGATTTATGGTAGGTTATTTGGCCAGATTATTTTGAATTCTTATAGATTTTTAGATTAAATTTGAAAAAGTATTATACTAGCATTTGTACCAAATGTTGCAAAAGAAATGCCGCAAGGCATAAGTTCTAGAAGAATTGTGACATATAGAAAATCATTCAACATAAAAATTAGTAAACAAAATGCCATTCAAACAAATGTTTACATCCTCGTAAATAAATGACCAACTTATGAGACTTTGCAGAAACCAGAGCTTTTGTGGATGGATTCACAGACAAAAAAATCTCATACCCCCATATGAACCCATTCCTTTGCCATCATCTACCAAAAAATGGCTCCTCCACCTACTCCTCCCCATTTAGAAGATGCATATACATGTTCATAAACCACATCAAGTAAATTGTCTCTCTCACTCCTGTGAAATCATGGGTCTTTGTAAGATTTGCCATACTAACAGAACTAGTTTTTTCAATATCCTGCATCCATCCTCAAGGTGGCTATTTATCCAACTCTACAAAAATGAAAGTTGGGTCTCTTCATCTACCACAACAAGCCTTTAAAAGTTAAAATCACAGTTCAATATATTAGTGAAAATTCAAAGATTATGACCGAGAAATGAACAAAAATGAAAGTTGGGTCTCCTCATCTACCACAATAAGCCTTTAAAAGTTAAAATGACAGTTCAATATATTAGTGAAAACACAAACATTTTGACTGAGCAATGAACACTTGTTACTATAATAATGAATTGCATGCGTATAAGATTACATGAATGAATGCAACAATCATTGTGACTCTATATATTGGTGAAAACTCAAACATTATGACCAAACAATGAACACTTGTTACTATAATAATGAACTGCATGCCTATAAGCTTACATGAATGAATGCAACAACTGTTGTGACTCAATCAATTTCTATAAAAACCCAACATCTCGAATATAAATTGAAGTCTAGAGAATAGATCTAAGTTTTTAAGAACCTATCAATCTCAAGCTTTTAATCACTGCTTTACAATATAAACATGGGAAGAAAAGATAAATACTTACCATATGACAAGATAGGAATGAACTATTGCAAAATAAAGTCAAATAAAGCCCTCTAATTTGGTTATTGGTGATGAAATTTGTATTCATCTCTCTTTTGTATTCTCCATAAAACCCTTCCAAACCAGCCTTGAGAAGATGGTTTCCATAATCCATGTTTCTCATGACACCACACATGGAAGAGATCTGTTTTCTAAAAAAAAGTCTTCCATACACTGCTTGAAGAATTCAAGGAAGGGCCATTCTATTTTCCACCTATTTTCCTATATGAAAATCACATTGCACTTGAAAAAGGAAATTCCATCAATGAATATTTAATATATTCACCACCAACCCTAAACAACATAGGAGACGGTACATTTCAATGTTCCTCCACACTCTATGCCTTATGGTGTTTCCTTTGCAACATTAGGTGCAAATGCTAGTTTATAATGTTTAGAAAAAGTTGTATCTTTAGTTACAATATCTTAATAAATAAAATAGTTATGGGTAGTATGAATATAAATAGTTTAATAATTATTATATCAAAATCAAACACATGTTTTAAAGGGTTCATTTATGATTTTTAGAAAAAGTTCTAGGTTGAGTTACAATATTTTAATTAAAATAGTTATCAGGTGATATGAATATAAATATCTTAATGACTATTTTAGTTATGAGGTGGCATGAATATAAATTTTGGTAATAGTGTCAACTTTTTAATATCAATTAATAATAATTCATATAAATTTGTCTTTTAAATATATAAATTATTTTGTAGATGATGTTATTTTGTTTGTCTACAAATAAATAAATGCTATATAGTAGTTAGTAACTATAGCTTAGTTTAAATATATTTAAATTGAAGTAAAAATTCTAAATTCAAGTTAGAATTAAGATTTATAGTCTAGTTAATTTAGTTTTTACTGATTTGAAATTGAGATATTTTGTTAATTGTAATTTTGCATCGTTGTAATGGAGAATTCAAACATATTCAATGACAAGTCTCATTATAATGATAATGTTTTTATTGAGAAGTACATATTAAAAAGATTTACATTTATTGTATAAACTATAGATAAATATATTTTTAAAAATAGTTATTCTTAAAAAATAATTTAATATATCCCGGATGCGGGTGAAAGCTCAACCCGACAGGACGAAGCACATGCTCAGCATGCGTCGCCTCGTGCCTGTGACAGTTGGAAGCTACATGCGCCGTCAAGGAATTAAGGAAATTCGCGGGAGCTCCAGGCATTCAATGCCGAGCAGAGGGACGGTTAGAAACCATAGGGTGACTTCAATGCAGGTTCAATCCGCAACCAAGCATCGACCTTTTGAAAGCAGAATGATAGGAGGCCATGACATTCCTGGTCCGAGCGAATTTTACAGCAGGGGTTGGGGAAGCTGGTTAGAAGGGAATCCTGGCAATCAGGCCAAGCCTCGCCTGGGGAGGAACGCGGAAATTGCAGGGGTTGATGGCCTGCAGAGGGGAGACATTGCCCTCGAATGCATAATCATTCCGCTGTTCCAACCTTGGAGGCACAATCGCTCTCGAAATCGCTTGCAGAGCTCAGCGAGGTCGTCGTTCGGCAAGCAGAAGTTTGGGAACCAGGAGGCACAATGGCAAGAACATGGGAGAGGCAGCCGAGTAGGAGGGGTCGTGGAAGAGGAGCATTTTCCCGACAACCAGCAGGAGAGGGCCATCAACATTGTTGCTGCTGCAACTGCCACAGGAGAGCAACAACAACACCACTGCAAGCTCAACAGCATGTGGAGGTCGGCAGCGCGAGGGAGGGTGAGACGGGGCTTCCTGCGTTTGGTTTCGTCGTCTTCTCCTTGGGCAGAACCTCAGGGAACCCGGGCATCAACGCCAACATCTCAATTATGTTCACACAATCGCCCGAGGAAGGGGAAGGCGCGGTGGCGCCACCACCTCTGCCACCAGGCGGCGAGGGAGGGGAGATATCAGAAATGCAAGCAATGCCAACTGTGCAGCCACCTTTGCCACCAGGTGGAGAGGAAGGGGAAGCTTCAGAGGTGTAGCCAGGGCAGGAAGCAGGAGACAAGGGAAAGGAGCCTATGGAAGTTTACACGCCTTCTCTGGGGCCAGCTCCTCCGGGCTTCACCGAGGAATCATGGAAGGCGAGATGGGAAGGCGTGGAAGAAGGCCAGGGATGGGCGCGCGTCGTGGAAGAAAAGAGCCCCTGTGAGGAGGCTGAGATGCATCTTGCTGGCCTTCGACCGCCATCAGCCCATTTCCAAGAATGAAGCCATGCCGGGTAATCCTATTTTGCACGTGGTTTATGTTGAATTGCTGTCTAGCGGCTACATTTTACAGTCAAACTTGGTCAGTCGTCCCTGCGTGGGCATTCATAAGTAAAGTTAGCGTAATGCTGCTCCTTGGAGCTTTTGTTTTTTGTCAATCTAGCAAAACAATGTCAATTTTGGACAAGGTTATGGTCAACCAGCTGCTGCTACCCCTTCGAGGGAGCCTCAGAACGCTGGATTTTTGTAGACACAGCACCCGTACGGGGCTTTTCCATGCTCAGCATGCGTATCAGTTGTAAAATTTCACTCTAAATATAATACAAATAATTAGATAGTCTTTTACCGAGAAAAAGAAAAAAAAAAAAATTAAATAATTCTTGAAAAATTAAAATAAAAAGATAAATTTGTTTGATTTACTAAATTACTTAATTCATTTTAATTTATAATTAATATTATGTTTAACTAATTTATTATTAATATAAATAAAATTATATATATTTTAAATTATTTTCTATGACATGTGTTTCATCCCCAGAATCAGGTCCTAAATCATGGTGTGTAGTTGTAGCAGTCTTTTGTTTCCCTTTGTTGTTAAATTTTTTAGGTCTCATTTTAGAATGAAGTTTACAACGATGATCTTCATCATGGCCTTCTTTTGAAAAAATGTTTGCGTGTGAGCTTTTTCTCCCTCCTTCACTGAAGAATTCTTCTTCCCTTTTTATTTGGCTTCCACATTTCCTTTGTCTCCGCACTTGAATAGATTTTTTCTTCCCTCTTGGAGCACATTCTTTCCTCTATCTTCTAAATGAGTTTCCTGTACACAAACTTCATCTAGTTTTGTAGGGTTAAACATGAGAATTGTGTGTCTCAGATAACTATGTAAACCTCGAATGTATTTGAATAGAGTGTCTTGAGAGGATAAATCTATACCCAAAATCAAAGATCTTTTCCTAAATTCTTGAGTATAACTCTGCACATTTTTACCCTTAGCTTTCCTAAAGTTTTGCCAATCCATTATATCTTTTTGCATGTATGCTAATACATAAAATTGTCATCTTATTGCAACAAAAAAATCATTCCAAGAGGATAAAACCTTACCACTTTTCTTCATGTCCTCTTCAGTTTGCCTCCGAGCAAATGGGTGTTGCACTTTCCAACCTAAGAGGAGCAAGCTAGATTTGGTTTTATCATTCTTGATTCTTTGTATCCTTTAATACACTTCAATATGACGAACCCAATTATCTAATTTCTCAGCATTTACCTCTCCATTGTACATAAGAAATTCAAACACTATGTCAAACTTTAAAAAGGAGTTTTACCATGTCCCTCTCAAGAATTTGGAGGTGTTTGTGAAGGGTTAGAAGTAGAATAATATGACGATGAGCATGAGGATGGAGGTTAAGGTAGTGGCTTGTCACCATTCCCTCCATTCCCTTTTGGAGGTTTGTATCATTTTCTTCCATATTCCTTTGGAGGTTTTGAGCTCTCTCCTTGCAACCTTAAGTTCCTCTCCTCATAAACAACTTTCACCATTTCAGGCATTTCAAAGAAAGCTTTTCTGAAAGTTCTCTCATCTTCAGACATCCCTTCGTGGCCTTCTTCATGTGCCATGATTCGTAAAGCTTGAGATACGTGTGTTCTCCTTGAAACAATTTGAGACCTTGACTCCACAAGCTCTCGTTTTCCTCTTTTGAGGTTCAACCTTGCAAGAATCATAAAAACATGCAAACAAAATCAAACCTTCAATATAACCTTGAGCATTGATACCAAACTGATATGTTATACAAAATTGAAGGTGATAGGAAGATTTTCAAGTAAAATTTTATGTCTTTTAGGCAATGGATCACTTTGCAAAAACACATAAAATAATGGTTTTAAGACTCATTTAACAACACAAAAACATAGAGAAATATAAACATATGACAAACACAAAACAATAAAATGATAAAGGAGTTCACCACTCTCCTCGTCCAACTTCCAGTATTGAGCCTATTTCATCAAGTGCTCAAATTGACTAAATAAGAGGGTAAAACAAGTAGATAGGTTAATGGTCTAGTTGATTAAATAAACTAATAGATCGAGTAGAGTAGAGTAACACTTATGCCAACCCATGGGTGTAGACTGTTGTCTAATTCATGGTTTTATCAGTCTAATTTTGTATTTTCTATAGATTCATTTTTCTTATTTAACATGGGTCACAAAACTTTGGATTCCAACACTAATAATGCCACAAGGCTTTAATTCTTCTTAGCATCATTTTAAATAAAAATAAAATTTTCAGGGTGCATTAATAGACTAAATTATGTTACGCAAGTTCCCCTATATCATGATTTTAATCTATTATGAAGATGCTTGGAAGATAATGATGGCATAATAAGTCATAATGGGGCCATCATGAAATCACTAATGTAGGAAAAAGTGAGAAATATTAAGAACATGTACATGTTCATAATCCTATATAGACGTTGTGCTCCCCATATCACCTCACATACATGTTAGCTTGTATTTTCAAATTATCGTGTATGTTTTTGAGAACATGTGCACATTAAGAAAAGAATGAGTATGATATCAATAGTGTGGGGGGAATTAAAAAAAACCACATTCTTTCAAGAACGTGTCTATTTTCCAGATCATGCATGTTATTTCATGTCTGGAATCATTAAGATGTAGGAAGCAAGGGAGCGAGGGAGAGATATCGATGGAGGTTTTCTTTAAATGAGGGAATAAGTAAGTGAGGGAGGAAAGGAGGGACATATATGGAGATGGAGGTGGAGTGAGTGTGGAGAGACAAAGGAGGATAAAGAGAGGGAATGGAGAGAGGTGTAAATGGATAAGGAGAGAGTTAATGAGTGAGAGTCAGAGAATGAGAGGGAGATAGATTCACGGGGTAGATAAAGAGAGGTAGGAAGAGGGAAATGTAGATAGGGAAAGGTGGGGAATAGTTGCCACTGGGGAAGGGAGAGAAAGGGAGAGTAGAGACAAGAGAAGATCATGGAAGAGAGAGAGTGAGAATGTGTGTGTGTGAGAGAGAGAAGGAGGAGAGATGGAGAAAGGTACACAATGGCTAATATATATGTTTTAATAATGTCATGTTCTTTTTGATAAAATGATCATATTATGAGAGTATCAATATTTTATGTTGATAAAGATAATATCAATTTTTAGTGTTGTAATGTCTCTCTTTTCATTCTAATTTACAATAATAATTCACTGCATTTTATATTTGTTAATTACGTGACTGTCTTGTTTGATGTCCTTCAACTAGAATTATGTTTGGTACTATTTGGGATTATACATTCATCTAATAATTCATCATGCCATGAATATATATGAATCACAACCATATTAATATTTATATAATGTTGTTGGATACTTTGATTGGGTGTATGCATAAGTTACTTGATTTTATGGTTTAATATATGATTTGTACTATTAATCTAAATTGCTCATGGAAATCTACTAATGAACTCTAAAGTAGATATGAAGAACCACATGGATATTTAATGTAACCTAAAGTTGCACACCCAAGTTGTGGATAAGATATTATCCATCAATTTGAATATGATGTTGTCAATATGTTAATATGATTTAAAACTTGTTAGAAAATGAGCTATTTGATGTGTATATGTAAATGTATGTGTGTGATGTGTCTAGTATATATATATATATATATATATATATATATATATATATATATATATATATATATATAATGTTATTTCTAAATTAGCCTTAGATATGTGTAAGTGTTTGTAAGGAGAGGTTGATACATGATTGAGAAATTACACATTTCCATGATGCGAGCCATATGAAGTAACTCACAAGGTATAACTAAGAGGCATGTTATAGTTACATGCAATCCTCACACCTCAATGACCATGAGCTTGTCACATTCAATAAACTAAGTGACATGCTATATATACATGGAATCTTCATACCTCAATGACCATGAGCCTCTCACCTTCAAGAAACTAAGGGGCATGTTATACATACATGTAATCCTCAGACCTCAAAGACCACGAGCATCTCACCTTCACCTTCAGTAAATGGAATGTAGATAGCATAGAAGTCTTCCTTGTTATATTGGTTTTCTTCCTACCATGAAAATTCCTAATTTGACAGATGATCATAACGTCAACATTAGTACTAATTATATTGGTATCAATAGTAATATTGATACATATTCAATATTTCAAGAAAGATATTCTTTATGTGCATCCCATTCAAAATAACATTATGAAAAAGAGAATTCATGAAGGTAATATTCCTACAAGAATAATTACATGCATTCAATAAGGGTGAGCATCTAGGGTAAAAATATGTTCCTTTTCTTTGTGGAATTTGAAATGGAAGTTAGGCATTAATAATATATATTGGTATAAATTTAATATAGTATCTTACATTTTTTCAATTAAAAATTAAATGTTAATTGAAATAATCAATAATGTTAGAAATGATAATAGAAAATTTGTTGAAAGCATAAATAATAATATACATCTTTAGAAATTAGAATTATTTATGTAAGGGACATGTGGGTCGACAAATAATAATGATATTAGTGAATTAATAATTAGAAATTTTACATAAATGGACATGTTGTGTTTTCTACAAATAACGTAAGGCGAGTGAGAGAGAGTGGCCATATAAAAATCTAGAGGATTATTTTACTACTGAAAAATTGCAAAATAAAATGGTAAAGAATTTTCTCCTAGTTTTATTAAATATTTATTAAGTTTTATTTGGAAATGGATATTGATATCTCTTTAATAGCTACACAATTTATTAATAAAATATTTAGATCATTTGATTATTGTTAATTTGTACACATTCATATAACCTTTGTAGCTTCAAATAGAGAGTCCCACTTCCTCTTCCACTGACTAAGGTGGAGAATAATAAAACCTAAACCACTACGATGAAAAACCTGTAGTCACTTTATAAAAAAAATAAAATTCTTATAATTAAATTAAAAACAACACATATAATATTCATAAAACCTATATATAAACTTATTTCAATATCTTTTAGAGCTAAGCTATACAAATTTATATAATCTTAAAATCTATATATAAACTTATTTCAATATCTTTTAAAGCTAACTTGTACAAATTCATATAATCTGTGTAACTTGAAAGAGGAGGAACCCTCACTCCCTCTCATTGTATCTAGATGCTAACTCTAACTATCACATGAGAAAAGTGTGGAAAGCGAATGATACCTAAAAGATTGCAAGAACAATACCTAAAAGGTTGAAAGATTCAAAAATCTTTTGACAAAGTTGAGAAATGTTGTTGGCTGAAAAGTCAAGATCGACGTTTTCGTATTCAGATGCAAATTTGACTGACATGCTAGCGAACAGTAACTCGTCAAACGATCACCACGTAGCATATCTATGATGATGTAATGCTTTGAGATTAGGGATGCTTCGGTTTGAAAATAACTCATATCACTGTGAAAACGTGCACCTACATCCGTATTTCTGTCGCTACGTCCAATACATCCGTATTCATCAGAAAATTTGAAACTCCGCTGTTCCCTAACCATGTTTGTTGTTTTGATCTTTATACATGAAGCACATAGTGTGAAAAGGAAACCAAAAATTATGTAGAACGAAGCGGGCAACGCCAAGGCAACGCTTTAATCTACGAATTTTTTGTTATTCTCATTCATATTTTAATGTATGAATGATCGTTATTTAAACGTATCTATTTGAAAGCAATAGAAGACCATTTTTATTCGTAGTTGAAAAGAAAATTTAAAGCTATTTATTTTATTATTTCAAATATATCAGTTTCATCGAAAATATATAATATATTTGTTCGAGGCTAGATCATTTTTTGAGATTTCAGGTTCAAGCCTCCTGGTCGGTCAGCCAACAAAAAAATATAAAATAGGTAAAATCTGATGTTGTAGATCTACGTTGAAAAAAAAAAGGGCGGAAAGTTTAATGGGTGACGGCGTTTGTTGTGAAATATTATATAAATCACAGTTACTAATTTTGAATTAAATTTATTAGATATTAAAAAAATTAACGGTGTAAAATCCAATATATGCATTTCACAAATATTTAAATATTCTTTTATTTAATTTTAAAATTTAAATTAACAATTGATTATATTAAATTTTCTTAATGAAAATTTATTAAATCATTTTCTAACAATTATATTTGTGTTTATTTATTTCCAATATAAATTTCCCCTATTTAAGATGTTATAAATTCTCTCTTTAAAATAATTTAGAAGTAGCAAAGAGAAAAATGCATCAAATTTATTAATATCCTCTACTAAGAAAACATGTAAAACATGTAAAAGTAAAATTTAATAATAAGAGTCACAAAATTCAAAACTAAAATTCAATGTAAAAATTGAGATATTAGATAATAAAAATATGATTTAAATGATGTCGAATAGAAGAAATTATATTCAATTAGCTAAATATATCCATATAAATGTGGAAAATATAAATGCCATTTAAACATTCAGGTGAATAAATATTTTCTATTATTTAAAATATAAATTTTTTCCTATTATTTAAAATATAAAAATTACCGTTTATTTTTATCTATTTTTATATGAACTATTAATTTACAATTGATGAGCTCCATAGTGAAACTGGTCGCTGGGCAGTTCCTAAAACGCCATGGATGGAAAGGATCTGCCATATTTGTGAGAATAGGAGCATCGAGGATGAAAACACATTCCTCTTAGAGTGCCCTGCATACAACCACATTAGATCTCAATTTCACAACCTTTGTTACAACACTGACCTTCCTAAGCCTTCTACAATGCCAAAAATTATAGTGAGATCTCAGGAGGCTTCTCTCCAAGCTTTTTGAGCATAGGAATAAAATCTTAAATCAAAATAAATAATTTGTCTTTTTAGGTCCGATAAATCATTATTTGGTCTCAGCGGACCTTAACCATCATCATCATCATAATCTTTACTATATAGAAATTTTTTGTTTGGTTTTTATAAACGTAATTTATAAAATCTACGGACAGAAACTGACCAGACCTTAAGTGTGACCCTCTAGTGTGACCCTCTGATACAACCTGGATGACAAACTGAGCAGACCTTCACTATGACCGTCTTATACAACCTGGGCTTTCCTTGGTATCTTTCCTTGCATTATTTCCACCATGGTTGGGCAGGTCAAAATTTGAAACTTGCAAAGTTGTTGATTAATTTTATAAAGTACTTATAGGTTGGACCTTCACTATGACCGTCTTATATAACCTGGGTTTTCCTTGGTATCTTTCCTTGCATGATTTCCACCATTGTTGGGCAGGTCAAAATTCGAAACTTGCAAAGTTGTTGATTAATTTTATAAAGTACTTATAGGTTGGATTTACTACCTATTGAAGTAATTTAAAGAGGGCAGTCTGCTTTAGACATTTATGGATTGGGATTCTTCGTTCCCTGGATCCACCGATGTTGATGTTGGGAATAACGAGCTCGGTGATAAGGACAGATTAGGTAGAATAGAGGTTCCGAGCTTGCACTCGTTTAGTAATGCTTATTGGGTATGTACTATTGTATTATTTTCCTTATTTAAGTTAGTGATCAGTTTCTAGATAGTTATCAAGTTATGTTTGTACATTGTTGTGGTGGATCTGGGTGGTATATAAGTAACATTGCTCTAGTGGATCTGGTTCTGATTAAATGATTGTCTCAATGATCCACTAACTCTATGGAAAGGAAGATCATGCGTTTGGAGCACGAATCACAGTGTACAGTGAAGGTTGGAGGCGAGAACTCAGGTGAGTTACTAGAAAGCTTCGACTATGTCATAAATATGCATCATACAGAAAATGTCTTTGATTGAATTGGCAAATTTGGTATTTAGTAGAATTAGTAAATTTAGGTATTTTTTAAGGCAATAATACTCAACTTGGTAACTATGGTATAAATCATGAGATTCAAAGTTTAAATCCTCGTAAACTAAACCAACATAAAAAAGGAAAATAAACAAAAATAGAAAGAGTGAAAAATATTAGAAAAGTCAAAATTAAAAAAAAATAATTGAAATAAAAAAATAATAAAAAGCCTATATAAAAAAAGGTTAAAAACCATTTCAAATGTTTTCTCACTTGAAACTCCTAATCCTATAAATATTTTTGACAACATTAATGTAAGCATAATCTTAACTAGAGTGCTTCGGTAAACACTAGTTTCCCAACTATGTTCCAATCAAACATATCCTTTAACCAACCTATTTGTGACTTTTAGGAAATTGTTGTATTGTCAATTGCACACTATTAATAAGTAATATATATGAAATGGTAAAAATAATTTTTTCTATAATAGTGTTAACTTCTTAATATACAATCGATAACTACTCATATGAATTTACCTTTTGAAATATCTAAATCAATTTTTCCTTTCAGTAAAAATAATTCAATCTTAATTTATATATTTTATAATTAAATAGTTTTTTGAATATTTTTTAAAAAAATATAAAAACATTTTTTTAGTGATTTACATAGACATATTAAATTTAGCTATTCATTTTATACCTCATTTGGGCAACTAAGTTTCCAAAAAAGACTTGCTTAAATATAATTACATAATTTATCTACTCTTTTATTTTATATAGAGTATTATAATACAATTTATTTTTTCCTTTTGATTCTTGAAAATTTAATTATTTTTACTATTAATTATTATATATTTTATTTTTATTAAATTTTTGTCTTTACTTTTCTTTTCGGTCATTTTTATGACTTGTAATTTCTTAAATTTTAGAAAAAATAATTTGTGTCAACGTTATATATAGAGATAAGAAAAGATGTGTATTTTTTTGTCAATTTGAAAAGTGGTATTTAAAAATATATTAATTTGGAAAAAAAAAATTAAACATAAATAAACTAGATATTTCAATTTGTTCACATTATATAAATATTTCAATATCCATTTTATATATGAATGATCAAAATAGAGAAACTTAATAAGTGTAAAAAAACACGATCTACAACCCAATATGAGGGAGATATGTAGCTTCTTAGATGGTTAAGATATAACTCACACAAAACATTTTAAAATATTATTAATAAAATAAAATTCAATGTAATTCATAAATAAATATTAAATGCCCCTTACGTAACGTAAAGTAATCCAAAGTAAGAGATTTCTTATTCAACCGAATAGGTGATTTTGGACATGTGTAGGTCCTTCAATGTTTGACATGGAGTTCACATATCTCATTTGAAATTTTATTAATAAAAAAAAAGCATGTCACTTAATATCAATATATTCTTATCTCTAGCTTGGAAATACATGGAAATTAAATTCTTATATGAGGAAGATATGTAATTCCTTCCATAAAAATCATATAAACTATAAATAAAATATTTCAATGCCCAACTTCAGTGAAATAATTTTGTACCCAATTTACATGTATATAAAATGAAAGATTAACTGTAGAACAATAAGGTCTTATTATGTTCATAGGTTATTTGTAATTATATTTGAGGGAGTTGTGTAATTCATGCAACTCTTAATAGTGATATGATAAATGGCATTTGAAAAACTATTAAAACAAAAACATTATTTCAATGTTAAGTGAAGTAGAAAGTAAAAAGGTATTATGGCTAAATAATTTGAATGTTGTATTGTTTACTATAAGGGTATAAGGGAGATGTATAATTCCTTTCATGCTCAACATGGTATTCATACATGTAAAATAAAGTATATCCATTTAAACTATAAATCTATCATGGGTTGAAAAAGATCAGAATTTAAGGAAACATTTTCTCCTGCTAACATTTCCACGGCCTCTTACTCAATATGTGATTAAGATGGACTTTTAAATTTATTTTATATAGGTATTCGATATTAAAACATTTTACTTAAAATGTGCATTGAAATATTTTATTTATGAATCACAATGTTCATATTAAAATATTTTTTTGGTTACTAATATATTTTTAAATACACATTAATATTTAATTAAATATCATATATTAATTTTATATAGATGATGAAATTAATTTACAATTTCCTTCTTATTATTCATATAAGAAAGTAATTGTTCTTTTTCTTAATTATTTCTTATTTTTTGGCATTGGAGTATTTTATTATAAACAACACTAAAATGATTTTATTTCTTTGTATATATATATAAAAAGTTGATATTAAAATAAATTAATTTACATTATATTCAAGTAATTCATTGAAGACTTAAATTTAAAAATTATACATCTTCCTCACTGTCACAACTCCTATTAACCGAAATAATGGTAAATAAAAAAAAATTGATTAATATTTACATTAGTCGGCACGGTGTAAATATCATGCCACATAATATGGTAAATGTTGGGTCGAATCTGCTTTATGTTTATCCCTTGAATTGGCATGCAAATGCTACGTACCAAGTTAAACTTGGCGGTACACTGATTGTTTGATTTTTCCCAAAAGTATTAATGTCAACTGCCTGAGGGCGTGACACGTGGATATCCCTCGAGGTCTACTTACTCCTTCTGCGGTGGCAATTTCCGGGAACTGCTGTTGGCATTTAACTCTCCTATAAGGAAATCGAACCTCGGGATTTTGGAAGAGATCGATGGTGTGAATTCAATCTTATCCATCGAACGATGTTAAGCGTTTTTCCTTTACAAGGCTCCGTCCATAGGGTTCAAACTTCATTTGTTGCGCGATCGCCTCCAGAGAGTTCTCTCGGCCATGGTTCTGTTGTAATTCCTCCGCAGATCAACTGCTACAGAGCTCTGCTTTGCCCCTGCTGTTCGAGGGTGAACCGATACCAAAACGTGTTATTGCCGCCTATTCAAGGTGAGTTATACAAAGGTATATTATATTTTGTTGTTTGCCTCTTTTTTTTTAGAGCGAGCTGATGTAAAGATTTATTTATCTATTCCTTTTGTTCAAAGGTAAACTAATACAGAGGATTATTTGTTTACTTCTTCCGTTCAGAGGTAAGCTGATAGAGAGGTTTATTTATTCATCCATTCCATCCGATATCGAGTCTAGGGTTTCGATTTCAACACAGGTAACCTTATTCTTTTGTTCTCTTATTAATTCCTGAGATGTGTTTACAGTAACTAGGGAGAGACTAACTAGTTTCCCTGTGCATTGGCAGGTTTGGAATCATTCGATGCCGCAGGTGGAAGGGTAGCTGTGTGGGTTCTTATATAACAACCACCCAGGTGAGTCCAACCGACCCTTATGTCACCCGGCCAATGATTAACAGGATGTCGGTTCCACAGCATGCCGATTCCACAGCTTAACCCTATTCGTTTTATTGACAGGTTATTATGGTAGTTTCGGAGGTTGCGATATTTGATTCTCAGCTGAGAGAGTCATCTATAGACTTTTGTTAATGAGGTTTCTATCCTCGTAGAGCTCGGATGTTTGAATTACTTTGTAATTTTTGTTTATTTACGGACACCGGTCCGGTGAATTGTAATTAAATGTATTATAACTCAATACTGGCTAATTGAACAATTTAACTAGCCGAGTATTTATGAGTATCGATGGCATGTTTTGTTACAGGGCTTTGTCCTATCTCCCCGACTGGGTCCTAACACATTTTCACATTCTTGTATAAATTCTTTTTGTTAGTATAAGTTTGGTTGATATTTCCTTTTGAGCTCTTGATCTTCACTACAAATGAATAAATCCCGAGCCCGGGTCTTGAATCTTTAGGAAAGTTCTATGGATTCGCCCTTATGGGTCTCGGCATAGAGGTAGCTCTTTTGTTTAAAATCTTTCATTCAATTAGTTGCAAGACTATTATTTGTTAATAGATTTGTGCGCATTTGCTTTGGTCGATGTTTATATATATATATCATATTGCACAGAATTAAGGCATATGAGAATGATTCTTGTTTAAAGGTTTTTCATTATTGGGATTTATTTCACTCGGCATTCGAGTATCTGTCATGACTGTACTCATTAATTGAGTTGGTCTTCTTTCAGTATTACAAAGTCACCTTTTAGGTTTTAAATGTTCTATCTAATACTTGATGAAAAGATGCCTTGTGTATGCATGCGCCGAATAATGATTATATCCAGGTTCTTGCAATTTATTTAGATATTTCCGCTCAGCCATATTTATCTCATTGAGGTTCTACAGCATTATGAGGACATTGTCCTAGCTTTATCTGTAACGCTATACCCTGATTTTCTGTGAAGCATTTATTTAACTGGAAAGAAATTTTACTACAGTTTTCTTTTCCTGTCGTACCTGGTTGAGGAAGATTTTTACCCTGTTCCTTCTCTATCACAGGTCTCTCAATCTATTTACCTTATCTCTAAAAGGGTTTATAATATTATTTTTATTCTGTTTACAGTTTAATATGACCCATTTCACTTTGGTCACCTCCTTATAAATATTTTCTCCTCTTCAGATATCGCTTACAGCCTTCCAGGTTTCCCTCCTGATCGTTGAGGAGTTACCGGAGGCTAGCAGACACTTGTAATTACCCCAGGCCTAATTGGGGTTTCACCATTATTAATTCTAAATAGGACTCACAATTGTTTCTCATACAGGCTACTGCTAAGTCCTTTTCTTTTCTTTAACAACAGTTTATTTATATACCTAGTACCACTACTGTGGTGCTTCTTAATGACACAATCTTTTATGAACAAGATGGAATCCACAATCATACTTACCTGTGTTTCCTCTCTCACCGTTTTCGCACCTCTTTCAGGTTTGGGAAAACTGCCTTCTGCTTGTCTATCCTCCTGTCCACGAGACTTATTAATAGAGTCAAGTCTCCCCCCAAGCGTATTTGCCAGACCACTGCCTTCAACAAATTTAGTGCACACCCTGTGCCATGTTATCTGATCCCTACTAGACTTAACATGTTTTCTTTTCTTTCTCCGTCTGTTCCTCTAACAGCCCGGTCCCTCCTTCCCATATTTTCTAAGGAAGGAAGAAAACGGTTAGGGTTTTTCTTCTCTTGTTGACAACTGTTTTTTTAAACATTGTCAAGAAAAAGAATAACTTCCTTATGCAAAGTTACTGATTAATTCATGCTCAAATTCTACATTAATAACATTTCCAATTCATTACACAAAATAAACAATAATCCTTGTCCAAATGTTTTTACCTCTAAGGGTAATAACAGAAGAATTATATTATGAATTACCAGGGTTATTACACTCACGCTCAAAATTTAAAATATAATATTTTTTGAGATAAAATTATGTTACTTCACATGAAAAATTAACTATTTTATTTATAATTAAGAGTGAGAGTTAAACATTTTTTACACATATTTCTAAGACTCAATTGTAATATCAATAACCGAAAAATAAAGCAAGATTATGATTATTGTTGTTTTAGAATGATTTTAATTAAAAGTAACCAAATATGAATATTGATTTTTGTTTTTTAATGGTTGACATTGCTTTTTTATGTAGAAAATAATTTATTTTTATTTTAAAAGGGAGAAATGTAAAATCAAGACTGAGTAAGGAAGGAATTATACATATCACCCATACTCGTTTTAGAATTTTCTTCCTCTGGATACGATGAAATTTTTAGATATTCCTCTGAATACAATGAAATGTTTAAATATCTGAAAAAAAAAAAGATAAAAATTAGACTTGAATTGAAAAAGAAGGAGTTACAGCTCATAGGTGAGTACTGCACCTGGAGACTGCACTCAAACAAAGAGAACTCTCTCCATTCACTCTACTATCCATGAATGAAAGATTACAACACTAAGTGCACTCAAACAAAGAGAACTCT
The DNA here is from genome assembly GCA_000404065.3 of Pinus taeda. Taxonomy (NCBI): domain Eukaryota; kingdom Viridiplantae; phylum Streptophyta; class Pinopsida; order Pinales; family Pinaceae; genus Pinus; species Pinus taeda. The sequence goes on from APFE031318282.1 coordinate 53,690, forward strand.
CTCCATTCACTCTACTATCCATGAATGAAAGATTACATGACTAAGTACAACAGGAAGTTACAACCAAACTCCTAAACTCTAGGAACAAATCCTAAACTAAGGAGATAAGTTACAACTTGTGTAACCATTTCTCCATTAATACAAAATAATATTAATTATTTTCAACCCCCCCCCCTTAAATGAGAAAGGGATTATCCTGAACTCCTAGCATATCTCTAAACAATTCAAACTTTACACGCCCAAGAGGCTTAGTAAAAATATCAGCCATGTCATCACAAGTTTTACAATATTCAACACATATATCTTTTGACTGTAATTTCTCTCGAACAAAATGAATCTAAGTATCGATATGCTTGGTATTTTTATGAAAGACTGGATTGTGTGCAAGCTTGATGGTACTCTTGTTGTCAGTTTTGATAATAGTTGATTCTTTTTGCTCTTCTCCCCTATCGTTGAGAAGTCTTCTCAACGAGATAGCTTCACATGTGGCTGCACACAATGCTTGGTACTCAGCTTCACATGAAGATAGAGCTACAGTGCTCTGTTTTTTGCTGCTCCATGCTATGACACCAGATGTAATGCTGAATGCATAACCTATGATAGATCTTCGATCATCCAAGTTACCTTCCCAATCGAAATCTGAAAAACCTGCTAGAATAACATCATAAGTGTTAGTGTACAAAATGCCATAATTACTTGTACCACCAAGATACCTCAACACACTTTTTTCTACGACCTAGTGACTTTCGAGTGGTTTTGACATGAACTGGCTCAACACACTAAGATAATATGCCAAATCTAGTCTAGCTGTAGTCAGGTATATCAAACTACCAACTAGCTATCTGTACATAGTGGCATCCACCTCTTTAGTACCATCGTCACTGCTCAACCTTAAATTCTGTTGTAATGGTGTTGTTGCTGATCTGCACTGCTCCATTCTGAACCTTTCCAGCAAGCTTCTGGCATACTTCCCTTGAGTAAGAAAAGTTTGTCCAGAATATTTCCATACCTCCAATCCCAAGCAATAATGAAGGTTTCCGAGATCTTTCATCTCAAACACTTGTGGCGTCTGCTGTTTGATTTCTTTGATCAGATTGTTAGCATTCCCTGTTATGATCATATCATCTACATACAAAGAAATCAAAATAATTTGCCTCTGTTTATTAAACTTGGTATAAAAATTTGGATCATTCAAGCTCCTATGAAAGCCATGTTGTACAAAAAATGAGTCTATTTTCTCATACCACGACTTGGGTGCCTGTTTTAAACCATAAAGTGCCTTTTTCAATTTACACACAAGATGTTCCTGTCCCTTTTTCACAAAACCTTCAGGTTGTACTAAATAAATTTCTTCCTTCAAGTCACCATTCAGAAATGCAAACTTAACATCTAGCTGGTGTAGATGCCATTTGTGTTTTTTTGCTAAGGAAATTAGCATTCTAATGGTGTTTAATTTGGCTACAGGAGCAAAGGTGTCATCGAAATCTATTCCCTCTTGCTGTGAGTAACCCTTTGCTACCAGTCTAGCTTTAAGTTTCTCTATACTCCCATCTACATTCATTTTTGGTTTATACAACCATTTGCATCATATGGGGGTTTTACCTTTAGGAAATTCAACCAAATCCCAAGTATGGTTTCTATTTATTGATTCTATTTCCTCATACATTGCATCCCTCCATGCATCAAATTTACTTGCTTCCTCATAATTTGCAGGTTCTACAATGTTTACAATCTCTGACATTAATGCATATTCTTTCAATCTAGAAGATAATCAAGTCTTCCTACCTGATCTCCTTGGTAGGGGATTTACCTCAAATCTATCTATTTCAGCCTTTTTTGGACTTGCATCATCATTGATTACATTATCTGTTACTTCTTCTTGTTTTTTCTCCTTCTCTTCATCTTCCTCACTGTTTTCTTCTATTAGCAATGGAATGTGACAATCACTGTTAGAATCATCATTTCCTTATTCAACCTGTTCATGAAATATGACATCTCTGCTTGCAAAAACCTTGTGAGTCATAGGATTAAATAACTTATATGCCTTGAACTCAATGCCATATCCAACAAATATGCATTTTAGGGCTTTGGGATCTAACTTCTTCTTATCTGCCTTAGGTATGTGAGCATAAGCTTTTGACCCAAATATTCTTAAGTGACTTACTACAAGTTTGAATCCAAACAATGCTTCAAAAGGGGTTTTCAAGCCTAGACATCGGGGTTTTCAAGCCTAGACATCTAGTAGGACTTCTATTCTTTAAATACACAACAGTGTTAATAGCTTCTGCCCAAAGACCAATTCATAGACCCTTACCTTGAAGCATGCTCCTTGTGCACTCCACAAGAGTTCTGTTCTTCCGTTCTAGCACTCCATTCTGCTGTGGAGTGTGGGGCACTGTAAATTGTTGCACAATCCCATGATGCTTGCAAAAATTCACAAACTCTCCCAACCTGTATTCTCCTCCTTGATCTGAGCGGAGAATTTTTATCCTTTTTCCTGTCTAGTTTTCTACCATGGATTTAAACTCTTTAAAATACTGAAAGGCTTGATTGTTTTTACTTAGAAAGTATATCCATGAAAATCTAGTGAAATCATATGTAAATAAGAGAAAGTAATATGCTCCTCCTAATGACCTAGTTTGCATAGGTCCGCAGATGTCTGTATGCACCAGTTCTAAAATGTCCCTTTCCTTTCTATTAACATGCAAAGGGAACTCTTCTCTATGCATTTTCCCTAATGCACATCCATCACAATCCAGCTTAACATTATGGAAAATAGGGAGTCCATCAACAATACCTTGTCTCTGAATTAGGATGAGGTCTTGCAAATTAAGATGGTTGAATCTCTAATGCCATAGATCTTCGGCTGTTGATCCAGCTGCAACCATTTCCTGCTGTGGAATGATCTTCGCATCTAGTCTATACAGGCTCCCCACGCACACTCCTGTTGCAACTGTTTCCATCTAGCTGTCCTTAATGACACAGTTATTCTTAAAGAATTGAACTTGCATGTCCTGATGAGTAATCATTGAGACAGAGACCAAATTTTTCTTAATTCCTGGAACATACAATACATTTTTAAGATGTCTAATGTCGCCGCTAGGTAATTTTACAGGAATGTCACCATATCCTTTGATCTCATATCCATTATCATCTCCTAAATAGATTTTCGACCCACATGAAGTTTCTTCAAGAAATTAAAAGTAGTCCTTCTTACCAGTCATATGTGAGGATGCGCCAGAATCGACATACAATATGTCGTCCTGATCTGCTTTTGAAGCTGAAAGAGCACAATCGACTATAAATAGTTGATGTTCATGGCTATGGTCCTCTTCTTCCTCAACAAAATAACCCTTACGTTTTCTCTGTTTATTCTTCCTTCGTATGCCTGCCTCTTTTAACAATCTTTAATCTGATGACTTGGTTTTCCACATTAAAAACATATTTTGTTGGGAAAATTATTAGGAGACATACCTTTAAACGGTCTCCTCTAAAATGTGTTGGCACCTTTCTGCTGTTGCTGCTGTGGTTGCTGTTGCTGCTTCCCTCTATACTGTCTCGTTTTTTCCATCAGAGCAAGGTCACTGCTCTTTAATTTCAAATTTTGTCACCGCTCTTTTCCTTGTATCATAATCCCTGACAGCTCTTCAAACACAAGGGCTTTCTCCCTTACTGACAGCCTTGAGATGAACCCCTGGTATTCATCAGTCATTCCGTTCAACGTGATCATGAACATATTTGAATCAGAAACTTTCTCTCTGATATCTCCCAACCTAACCTTCAGGTCTTCGACTCTAGCAATGACAACAACGGACTCATTCTCCTCCATCTTCAATGCAGACAGCTTGCCTATAGTGACAAGACGTGGTTTGTATTTTGTGTCTGGTATAGGTTTTTGAGTGTCGTCCAAATTTCAGTGGCTGATTTACAGTCTCTAATATGTGGGATAACATTGTCCTTGATGGACATCTTCAATATGACCTTCACTTTTGTCTCCCTTTTATCCCAATCTTGCTCTTGTATAGCTGGTCCTGATCTCAGCTCATTTCCTATAACGATTGACCACGCATTTGCACTTTCAAGTAAAGTCTGCATCTTGAATTTCCAGTTGGTGATTCAATCCACCAAGTTTTCCAGACTCGTGGAAATACGATTCTATACTGTTATTCATATTGGACTGATAAAATTTCTGATCCTCTAATGAATAAGTCTATCCAACTGAACACTTTCAGGACACACTAAAAAAAAAAAACCACCACATACCAGATCTGAACCTCTGTTTTGCTCGAAAAAAAAATTGTACCTTCAATGAGCCACCACTGGGCAAGTCCAATCTGCTGCCACCAAACATATCAGGAACTCCAATGAACCACCACTGGGCAAATCTGATATGCTGCCACCAAACAGATCAAGAACTCCAATGCGCCACCACTAGGAAAATCTGATCTGCTGCCACCGAATAGATCAGGAACTCCAATGCGCCACCACCGGGCAACTCCGATCTGCGGCCACCGAGCAGATCTGGAATTTCAAAGTGCCACCACCGGGCAAGGCCGATCCGCAAAAAATTGTAAATTTTCCAAAGAGAAAGAGGTTGGCACTCCTTGACGGTGCAATATCCGCGTCTAACGAAATTGTCACGATTAAAGATTACTTTTCCGCACCAACTTGGCGCACTGGCACGATTATCACTCTCAAACCTGTGCCAAATGGTGCGACTGTTCGCGACGAAACTGCGCCAACCCTTTCTTATGCTCAGAAATGATCAGTCATCTGAGACCTCTGCATTAGGTGTTACTGTAGTCCACCTGATTCTACAAAGCTTCTATATACACCACCGCCACTATAGTTCTGTAAAAAGATGCATCCTAAGAAAATAAGGTTGTCCCTACTTTGAGCTTTGATACCAAGATAAAAATTAGACTTGAATTGAAAAAGAAGGAGTTACAGCTCACAGGTGACTGCTACACCTGGGGACTGCACTTAAACAAAGGGAATTCTCTCTATTCACTCTACTATCCATGAATGAAAGATTACATCATTAAGTACAACAGGAAGTTGCAACCAAACTCCTAAAATCTAGGAACAAATTCTAAACTAAGGAGATACGTTACAACTTGTGTAACCATTTCTCCATTAATACAAAATAATATTAATTATTTTCAACTAAAAAATAGTTACTCATGTCTATGAGTTTTCTTCTCAAAAAATTTTCCTTACCTTTGAAATACATAAGTATGTATATTCTTGCACAATTTTTCCTACTAGTGGATCGCACCTGACCTAGGCCACACAATACCTTAACATGAATAGTTTTATGCCCATAGGTAACGAACTTGTGATACCTTGTGTGCTTGCATGAATTTTGTTGACACCCCATTATACTTTTTCCAAGTGTCAAATTCATGCATGTGCTCTTCTCGAATTAAATGATAGGTTCAATAAAATGTTTTAAACTCCTAAGAAGTGACTTGGCTTTATTATTTTTTAAAAATATGGAGAACACTCTCTTATAAAACAATGTTACTTGTTAATTGAATAGAAAAAATAAGTTAGTTGAGAATAGATTTATTTTTTACTGTAAAACACAGTTTGTATCTGTGTTCCTTCTTCTTTTCCCTACAGGTGTGACTCTCCATAAGATAAAAACTCTACCATATTTTTACTATTTTATCCATTGTTTCTCAATAATAAATAGGCCTTCGAGCCTCATTGTAACACAAGTTCAGAACAGTTCAGAGACATGTAGCCGCACATCTCTTCTCAGAGATAAGCTACCATCGTCCTAGCTGGTTTATTTCCAATTCTGGTTGTAAGCATATTTCGGTATTTTCCATTAATGAAATGAAGTGTTATTTCCGCTGCATCTCTTTATTTATGGTTATCGCATCTCTGTATTTATGGTTATCTCTGTAATCTATTGCGTTCCTGTTTAAATCCGGATCATCTGAGAAAATATTCTCCATGTATATGAGTTCTAATCACAAAATACACCTCTAGAATAGGAAATTCTAGGGTTACCCTTAGAAGGTCCATCAAAAGTCCATTTCATAACAGCACAATGAGGGGAAAAATAAGTATTATATGAATGAGTCATGTCTTGAGGAGGCTTATCTATGAGAATTCTCATGTTTTAAGTCAGATTTAGTCTCTTCAAGATTGCTACCTCTAAAATGTTTACCTTCCAATCATCCATCGACCGAGAGACAACAAGAAGGGTTTCTTTAATTTTTTTTATAATCATGTCATTTAATACTGTAACCAAACTCTTCTTATCCCTAAAAATTCTTGCATTCTTTTCCTTCCACAAATTCCAGAGAACAAAATGTATAATTTGGATCCAATCCCTATTAACTATAGGGTTTTTTAACATATAACAATTCCATCGAACTAATGATTATACTATGTTGCCCTGGTTCTAATTATTGCTACCGAAAATGAAGAGAAGAATTGGCCACACTCCCTTTGCAAATGTACATGAGTTAAGCATATTCTCTATAGTTTCTTCAGCATGTGAACAAAGTGTACAAAAGGATGCTCCTTCAAGGCCATTTTCTCCAATCCACTCCTAAGTAAGTAGTTTATGACTTACAATCAACCATAGGTAAGTCAAAAAATTTGGATAGTGAATGTATGAATAGATGTTACTCCAAATATTTTTTTTTCTCTTGATTTTCATGGCCTATAAGAAAGGAATGAGATTCCTTTACATTTAACATTCTTATAGGACTACTACCCCAATGCAATATATCTTTGTCTCCAGAGAATCATATTTTTCTTTCTAATAATTCTTGTTGAAATAATTCCCATTGAAATACCTAAGATGAGAAGGGCTAGAGTTTCTTAGCTTTCCACTTCTTCCAAGGTTCATCATCTATCTCCACCTGCCAATTATCCCTAACTCACACTGCTCCTAAGTTAGTCATAAAAAGTTTCAAAATTCTAATGTATTCTCTCTTAGTAATTCGTGGTAACTATTTCCATGCTTGCTCTCAAAACACGGTTTCATATCCCTTATGTATCTCCCAAAAAGCATGACTCCTCACCAACTTTTTATTTTCCTTAGCCTATCTCCATATACTTGGTTCATCAACAGTGAAATTATATCTTAATCTTCCTCTTGCTACATGAGGGGAGCATTATTTTGGAACCAGATCTTCTTCCATAAATATATCACACCTACCAACCACCACCAGAATAATTTTACCCCTAATGCCTCACTTAATGATTCCAAGTCATGCAAATGTAACACTTCAATAGATCTTGGTAGAATCAGAGTTTCCCATGACACCAAGGACTATTTATTTTCCTTATTTGCACCTCTACAAATGAAATATCTCCATTATAGATAAAATTCTCCCAAATAAACATAAGTGTAGACATAAACAACATTTGATAAATGGGAGTTATCTGAAGCATAGATTTCATGAGGTTCAATCTCGGTGTAAAATTCGAAGCTCAAAAGGTCCAATTTTCAATATTGTTGGTGAGATTTAAAAGGAAACTTTTCCAATAGGAAGTGTGCTTTGAATTTAAATGTAATGGCACACTGAGATAATTGACAAGGATACCTTAGGATTTCATAAAAATTTAGAGAAGGGAACTAAACTATTTCGCCTCTTTAAGGGTTTGTTTACCAAATAGACATATGTCATCAACAAATTATTGTTATTTCATAGGGATGCCTTCACCAAATAAATGCTACCCTCAAAGAATCCCTCTAGAACAATATTTTCTAAAGAATCTCTCTAGTCCTCCCATTGCCAAGATGAGTAAAAAGGGGGATAAGGGATTTGCTTTCGTGAGCCCACATGAAGGGTTAAAAGCACGAGAAGTGGAACCATTAATAAATATAGATAAACCATGAGTCCATATAAGATATCTGATCCCGGAGATCCATTTCCAAAATAAACTAGAAGCATTTAGGTCTTGTAATAAATAACCTTAGCTAATCATATTGGAAACCTTCGACAAATCGAGCATGATGATCATAACTGATTTCTTCAAAATTTTTAGAGATTGGATAATCTCTTGCACTATTGTAATTCCATTAGAAATGTTTCTTCCCTCTACAAAGTGAGTTTATTCTGAAGAAATATGTACTTTCAAAAATGGCTTCAAATGATTAAAAATAACAATGGAAATCACCTTGTAAATGCCATTGCAGAATGGAAGGGGTCTAAAACCAAAAGGCTCTTATTATTTTAAAACCTCATGAATTAGGGTAAAAAAGGTAACATTCAATCCTCCCCGCATAAACTAAAACTTCCTAAATTCATCCACCACCTCACGAATCTCTTTGTCCAAACAAATCCAACCAACTTTGGGAAAAATTTAATTATGGGCATCTAGATTAGGTGATATGTTTTGAGGCACAGCCCTAATTACTTCCTTCACTTCTTGGAAACCAAGTGGTTACAATAAAGCTAATTTCTACTCCTTACTCATGTTTTTTGGAGTACATGTTCTAATATTATTGATAGAAAATTTTATATTTTGTGAAGGCGTTGCCAGTACATCCCTATGATAAGGTATCGATTCCTCCTCAATTTACTAATGTTGTATCTTTCTCTATCCATCATTTCCAGTCAATGAGAAAACACAACCCACATGCCTATGTTAAATCATAGATTTACAAAAACAATTAGAGTTATTTCCCCCCATTTCAACCATTCAACTATAGATTTTGTTGACATAATGTTTCTTCATGTTGTATTCTCATTTCAAGCTTATGTAGTGTAATCCCCTCCATCATTAAATTAGAAGAGTGTCCTTATATAATCAAAAGCTACTAAATATCCTTCATCTAATATTCCAACCTTTGCTTTTCCTTTAATGTATTACCAAATTTTGCCTTCATCCATGACCGAATATTTGCTTTGAATTCCTCAAGTTTCAACTACAAGGTATGCATCTTTATCTTTTCTTGTACTATAATTGTCTCCCACCATACTCTAGCTTTCTCTAAAAACTCAAGTTGCTTAAGGCAAAAATGTCTCAAAATGAAAAGGTTTGTTACATGGGGCTTCTTTAAAATAAATCTCGAAATGAGTTGGCCAATGATCTTATGCAAGACAGGGGATAATAGTTTCTTTGGTAAAGACATCCTTATTGAACATTGATTCAAACACCAAAAATTAGTCAAAGTGACTGGATACATAATGTCTACCCCACCTTCGATTATTCATATTCATATTTTTATCCCATATATATGATTTTTAATTAAATTTGGAATAATTCAAGTTCAAGCTTCTTTAAAAATGGTTTAATAATGTCATGTTATTTTTTTTTAAATAATGAGATAAAGTTAATATCAGCTTTTAGCAATGTATGCCTCTCTTTTCACTATAATTTAGAATAATCATTGAGTATATTCTAGATTTGATGATTACCAGACTTTCCTTATTGATGTGCTTTGACTAGATTGATGTTTGGTACTCTTTTGGATTATACACTCTAATAATTTTCCATGTCATGGATATATGTGAATCATGAAAATATCAAGGGTTACTTAATTTTGTCAAATATTTTGATTGGGTGTATGAACAAGTAACTTGTTTGATGATGGATATATATGATTTTTGCAATTCTAGTAATATACTTATTCAAATCTATTAATGACCTCTCAAGTGGATATGAAGAACTGCATGGATATGTAATGCAAACTGAGTTAAGTTGCATGCCTAAGTTGTGGATAGAACATTATCTATCAATTTGAATATAAAGTTATGGACATGCTAATATGATTTCGAAATTGTTGGAAGAATGACATATATATATACATATACATATACATATACATATACCTATACCTATATATATATATATTATATATAATATATATATATATATGATTGCTAATTAATATTATACATGTGTAACAGTTGTAAGAAGAGGTTGATACATGATAAATAAATTTCACATTTCCATGAGGGAAGATCATATGAAGCAACTCACAAAGTATAAGTAAGGAGCATGTTATAGCTAATTGCAATCCTTAAGACCTCAATGGCCACTAGCCTCTTATGTGAGTAAATGGAATATAAATAATATAGAAATTTTCCATGTTATATTGGTTTTCTTCCTACCATGAAAATGTCTACTTGAAAAGATGAACATAACGTCACCATTGGTACTAATTATATTGGTATCAATAGTATTGTTGATACATATTATATTTTAAAAAATATATCCATTATTTGGATATCATTCAAAATTACATTATGAATAAATAAATTCATGAAAGTAATATTCCTAAAAGGATAATTACATGGATTTCATGAGAGTGAACATTGAAGTAAAAATGCATTTTATTTCTTTATGTAATTTGAAATGGAAGTTAGATATTAACAATACACATTAGTATAAATTTAATATATTATGCTACATTTTTTAATTTCAAAATAGAACATTTTTTGAAAACTTTAAAAATTACGGAGCAAGAAATAATGATATACATTTTTAGAAATTAGAATTATTTATGAAAGGGACAAGTAGATGAATGAATAATAAAAATATTAGTGAATTAATGATTAGAAAAATTTTACACATTTTGAATTTTGTACAAACAATGTAAGAACAAAGAGGGAGTGGCTACATAAAACATCTAAATGGTTATTTTAGTATTGAAATTTTTTATTTAGAAATATATATTCTATATCTTTTTAATAACTACATAATTTATTAGTAAAATTCTCTCATCATTCGATTATTGCTAATTTGTACACATTCATATAAATTTTGTAACTTCAAATAAAATATTCTAAAATCCTAGCATCAAAAAACCTATCTTCACTTTACATAATAAAAAAAAATTAATCTCAACAACAAATTAATTTAAAAAAATACATACATTTAATATGGATGGGCCTATTTCAATATGTTTTAAAGTTTTATATTCACCTTTTTCTAACTTGTAAACATTCATATAACATTTATAACTTGAAATCTAACCTTTGTAACTTGGATGTGGAAGCGTCACTCCATCTTATTGTATTGGATGCTATTTTGATAAATTTGAGGCGTAAAAGTCAAATGCATGCAAAGACACGTCATCAAACAAACTGCAAGTCATCAAACGATCATCTGTGATCATGTAATGCTGTGAGATTAGGGATGCTCTGAAAACCCCTCATATCACTGTGAAAACGTGCGCCTACATCCATATTTCCATCACTACGTCCCATGGTTTTCAGATGCTTTCTCCACGAAATGAAAATGATATGTTCCGTGTTTACAGGGACATTACCAAGAAAGGAAAAATATATACGAAGCATAGAGTGTAAACGTAAACCGAGCAGCCAAAGCTAAGGCAACGCTCTAGTCTACTGAATATTTCAAATTGAAATTTTTGTTTTTATTATTAGTCCTTGCCATCTGGAAATGGCCAGGGACTATAGTAATCCATATGCGATGTTCTAGCATTAATTCGAAGCGTTATGTTATTAATTTATGGGGATTATTGTACGGTGACCAAAGTTTTCAAATGTGACGGTGTTTGACATAGTCGGGATAACCAAAGTTTTGAAAAGTGACCATATTCGCCATCTTATTTGGCCTCTTCCTGAGGCAGAAGAAGCTGGACCATAGGTTTATTTTGCTTTACCATATTTATTATCTGTGGCAGTCAAAGAGTTCATATTAATGTTAACATTAGTTCGTGTTTATTTGCAGGTATGTTAACATTAGCTCGTGTTTGTTCACAGTTATGTTAACATTAGTCTGTGTTTGTTTGTAGGTTAGCTAGTATATTAGCAGGTTTGAGCATATTGGCAGGTGTTGTGCATGCAGGTGGTGTAGGTGTCCATGGTGTAGGTGTCCATGCATGCAGGTGGTGTAGGTGTCCATGCATGGTGGTGCAGGTGTTCTGCTGGCCTCCCTCCCTTGTTTCCTAAGGGAATTGATTGGGTTGGCAAAGCCTTTCCTCAATTGGAAATTGGATGGTCTTTCATGTCGGTCAGAGGAGAGCTCGAGGAGATAGCAGTCGATACACTATGGATGATTCGGCCAAGAAACCAGTATGTGGGACGCGAAATGTCAGGCATATTATGAGGCAGGCTAGTTTGGAATAGCCCGCTCAGAGCTCTGAGGCGCAAGCAACTTCTCTTTCAAATCCAAGATCTAGGACGATAGTTGCATAGATGGCTCAGAAAAGTGAATACCTTTCTTAATGGCTAACCCGGGATCGAATAGGTATCTTGTGTTGTCACATAAAGGACTACCACTTAATGAAATGAAATTGAAGAGAGCCAGTGAATTCATGTGTAGAAGACTACACTACGGATGAGAGCACCATTCATTCATATTAAGACATGGTGAACTACAAGAGGCAATAAGGAAAGGGCGAAGAACAAGCCCCCAATTTATTCTATTCGGATAAGAAGTCAGCCACTTAATTAACTCTGAACACCAACAGCATATAAGAGTCTGTAGCACCAGATTCTTCACCTTCACGAGTTCATAGCCCGGGTGGCAAGGAAGAGTGACTGCAGGGTCTGGCAGACAGACTACTAAGTTCATCAGCGTCAGCCCAGGCTAGGATACCGGTCGAGGCACATAAATGGATTTCTTTAATTTTTGCAGTACTGAGGGCTTCGTCGCATGCCCTACTCTTTGGTTTCGAGGCTATGCATTGTGCTCTGCCCTTGTTCCGGTAAGTATAAAGGTAAGTGTGCTCCCCTTATTTCTGGAATGTGCCTACCTTTTGTTTGATTACAGAGGTTGCATCCATATATTCACAATGAGAAAATGTCAGAATTGCATTTAACTCACAAGCATTATGAAATAGTGACATAGTGCCAGAGACTGCATAAACTTAAGCAATCTAATCATTTATTCTTAGAACAATAAGAAAACTAATCATTTATTCTTCGAACAAACAATAGCTTGAAATATTATTCTGGTGACATTATCCTAATCTCTACAATGCAATGCAATGTCCTTAAGGATTGGCAACACTACAGTCAGGTTTTGGAGTTTACGTGAGCGTCCTTACAGTGGATTTGCGCTACTATAGTGCGGTTTTGGAGTTTACCTGAGTGGTTGAAGCCTTTACAACGGAATTGTGCACGAAGTTTTCTTGCCACCCTGAACACAATGTCTGCCCTGAGCACAATGTCAGTAAAAACAGGTCACAGAGACTTATGCCCAAGCCCAAGCCTCATTACCCTCTCTTAGAACCATCGGCCGACACGTTTCTTTCACCCTTTACTTAATGCCTCTTCACCCAACAAAGTCTAGCATAACATAGGAATTATCACCGTGAACCTTTCACCCCTGCCTTCCATTTCTGAAAGTAAGCAAGCAAGCTAGCAGTCGCTCAGCGTAAAATCCATTGATCCCATCAAGTTGTAGCAACGACCGCAGAACATCAATCTGAGCAATCATAGAATTTTTATCCACCCTGTAGCTTCTGTGAAGGAAGGTGGGTTCTATAGATAACAGTTAATAAGTAGGGTGTAGCGGCACGTAAACATTAGTGGTCAAGATCAAGATAGCTATTAGGCTCCACGACAACAGTAGCAATGTCTCCAGTATGCCACGTCTCTATACGAGGTTGAGACAAGTCCTAGAGTGTGGAGAGGTGATAAGTGGGGTACGTGTAAGCCTTGCATTCCCATGTCCAAGTTTCATTTCCAACATTTAATTTAATTTAATTTATATATATTTTTTTAATAAATTTTCCTCGACACTTTTCTTTTTTTCACTAGTTGGGGTTGAGACAAGTCCTAGAGTGTGGAGAGGCAATAAGTGGGGTACATGTAAGCCTTGCATTCCCACGTCCAAGTTTCATTTCCAATATTTAATTTAATTTAATCTATATCTATTTTTTTTAATAAATTTTCGTGGGCGCTTTTCTTTTTTTCGTTGGTTGGGGTATCTGCTAAATTGGGTAGAGGATCCAAACCTTTTGCTCTTCTTCAGCTACTCTCACTTCTTCCTCTCCAACTATATCTTGACAGTGATTGTTAGATTCATTATGTTCTCTTGTAGCGCTAAGTAAATTTTATTTTGCAACTTCTGTTGTTCTTAGCAGCATGTAAATGGCTTGCAGTTTCTGTTGTTCCTGTAATTATTAGGCTCTTTTGTAAAAATGTTTTACTGGCTGTAACTAGATTGAATTATCTTGAATTGATTTATACTTTGCTTGGATAACAAATAATCCTAATGGAGTGAATTCTGTGTAATGTGTGGATAGTCCTCTGCAATGAACTGTGTATCTTCAATTCTCTAAGGTCTGGTGAAAGCAATCTTCAAATCTAGTCTCATTAATACAACTTAGCATGCCAAACTCTGCTCTGATCATAACCTCATATGATGCGTCCTCGAAATACAAGAAGCCAAGAAGTCGCTCCCACTACTCCTGCTATCAGTGCAAAGATGACCAGGAAGCCTATAGCAGCATTTCCCATCGGAAAATACACCGCCCAGAAGGGGTTTGGTAACGAAATTCCCACGCCTACATGTCCACCAGTACATTATTACCAGTATGCATAGTATTAATCGCATAACATTTTGTGTAATTTGTAGACTAGATTACGTTGCTTAAATTGTAAAATAGATTATGCTACATTTCTCGATTGTAAAATACATCTAGTTTTTCTCAATACAATGAAAGCGAACAGCTAAAACATTTTGTTGTAGTTCTTTTTTGGAAACATCATTAAATAATGGAAAAAACCTAATTTGACATCTCTGAAATGCAACCTTCATTTTCAAAGACAATTCAGCAACAAATTTAGAAAAGATTCCATCAACATTATTGTTGGTAAGTGATTTTCTTACAAAGCTCACTATATTTGGTTCTTGTGAATATCTTTACACTAGTTAGTAGAAAAAGTAATAGATAAAGTTTCAGTAATATTTGTTTTAATTAAATATTAACTGTAATGATCAACGCGCAACTGTAGAATGGTGTTCTAGCTCTTCGATGGTCGATGTCAAACAGAGGCTTCAAGGTGAGAATGAGAGCACAAACTGGAAGTTTACTGAGGTAATGGAACCAGTCCATTGTAACTCTATTAGATTAATAGATACACTGCCAATAGGAAAGGAAAGTTCTCTTCTTATATATAGTAGTTTGAAACTACTGATTTTGACATTCTCTCAATGCTCCCAATCACTCTGCAAGATCACCACTGACTAGTGTCATACTGCACCCTACTACTGTAAGAAACTCTGTTGTCAGTTGAAGCACCAGTCTATTTGATCTATCTTCAGGTTGATCCTTCACTTTTCCTCAGTAATCATCCTCCATCACCCACTTGGGTTTTTAGCGAAGCTGAATTGATGATTACTGGTGTAGTCTCCTTTCCTAAGATTACTTTCCACAAATTTCAAAGCTTTGTGCTTATGTTAAATTGACAATTTCTTTGATTATTTCGATGGAACTTATGGGAAGCAGTGAGTAATTTTGTGTCCTGGATTTCCATCTTTTGAATCCAATAAGCCCCTTTTCTTAATAGGTTTGTACCCCATTGAAAACATATTGATTCCTCCAAAGTAAAACACACCTATTCACATTTATCAACCAAACAAAACCAACTCTGAGGCCTTCCCAAAATTGATCTAGGTCTATTTTTCCAAGGATGGTAAACTCACATGGACTTTCTTTTTTATCAAAAACTCTCTTTCTACTACATACAAAAGTACTATTACTATTTGAGAGACACCATATCTTATAGTCTAGAAAAAAAAAAGACAAGGCTTTAGATTTACAAATTTGTTCAAATCCCTTTCTGCCCCTGCTAGACATATTTAAGCTTTCTTAAATGATATGACCAACTGCTTGGAATGTGGGGGCGGAATTGAAACAAATTACGAAGGATTTCAAGATGACACAAACTTAGGGAATAAAGCTCAAATGTTGTTAGAGGAAAAGAACATGGATCACTACGCACTTGCAAATCCACCTTCATTACAGTCGTCACTTCGAACAAAGTACTTGCATACCTGAGCAAACTAACTGTGTCAACGACAAAGGTTGTTTCATAGTCCGCAAAATATAAATTCTATTTCTTTATTTGTTGTTCTCCTAAATTATGCTCCTTCATTTAACGTCCTCCTAGCATTTTTTATTACAATATCCCACGCTAAAACTGTACTGAAACATGAACCAGGTTAAAGGAATGTTGACGATAGCAAATATACATGCATAAACTTTTGTTACAATCTGCAACAATTGCTCTCTTCCTACAGATACATTTGGAACAGTTTTCACGGATCAACTTAATTGTTCCACATGCAAAAAGTTAACCACATATCGACGCAGTTTACAATTTCATTGCATTATCCAAACAGAGGAAAATGTTCAGTACAAGTGCATTCTAAAAGACAGTTTGCTGCTAGAACTTTGTCCATCTTTATCAGATTGGCATATAAAAAATATCTAGAAGACGTTGGTGATGTTACATACAACTTACGAGATTTCCACATACAAAGCACCTTTATGTTGGATAGTTCGGATGTCATTGTGCATACAGATTGACATATTTTACCCTCTGTAGGATTTGACTTTTTCAGTTTTCATGGTGTATTTCTCTCTAATCTGAGGCACAGTCTAGGAGTGGCTCATCTCCTAGATGGCTTCATAAACACAGTTGATGTATAGAGTGACTTTCAGATGCACATTTAAGGGTTACAACTAATGTTCTTGTTCTTGTAATAATTAGGCTCTCTTGTAAATATGTTTTACTTGCAACAACTTTGTTTGCACTATCAAAAGACAAACTAGGTGAATGGTAGCAATGACTTGATTGTAGCATTGTTAAGATATCATGTTGTGAGGGTCATGGTAAAATTCCCTTGTTACAATTTCCTATTTTCGTTTTGATTCCTATAGCTGAAACCATAAGGGATAGGTAAACAAGAAATCACAGGCATATAATCATCATTTGGTTGAATGACTTAGTAGTTAATTAATTGATTCGACAAAAAGGCAGGAGAAGCAAGGGTATATGAACCAGTGGCCCTTTTCATAGCTTAGATAGCCACGTTACCTTTTTGAAAGTGTTTCAATGCAAGACCAAAGCTCTCTTATATCTGAAAAACACTT
This sequence comes from Pinus taeda, assembly GCA_000404065.3. NCBI lineage: Eukaryota > Viridiplantae > Streptophyta > Pinopsida > Pinales > Pinaceae > Pinus > Pinus taeda. Next base: position 70,743 of record APFE031318282.1, read on the forward strand.
ATATGTTGTCCGTGTTACTGGTAGCCTACTCCATCAACATATGATGAGGTTTTTAAGAACATGTTTGACTACATAGACCACTTATTTTCAATAGTGAGGCCAAGGAAGCTTTTCTACATGGCAATTGATAATTGAGTTAGTTACCTTAAGTACTCCACCTTTAAAATTTGACATTAAATATTTAATGTTCACATATTTTGGTAAACTTTTACTGAGCACTGACTTTCTATAACTATACATGGTGTTGCACAACGTTTTTGTGCTGCAAAAGATGTCGTTGAAGCAAGAAGTTTGTCTGCTATTGAAGAACTACTTCATACCCCTTCAAAGCAAGTTGTCTTAAATAAGATTCAAGTAGAAATTCAACGTTTCTGATTTACATTGTGCATTTTTCAGAGTACAGAGGAAGAAAGATTGAGAAAAGAGTTTGAGGTAGAAGGTAAAGTTATGGCCTTAAAAGAGAAATCAGAAGTCCATGACTCAAATGTCATTACCCCTAGGACAAAATTTATGGCCACACTGTCTGTAGCTATGTAGTACTATGTACATTTAAGATTAAACAATGACCTGGGATGGCAGAAAATAAAGGTTTGCATTATCCTTCATTTCCGAAGGCAGTATTGATATGTTACCGCATAATCTTAAAAGTAACTTTCATCTTTCTAAGGAAGCTAGAATTGCTAATGTCTTGTAACCGTGTTTTCCTTTCATGACTAATTCATATAATTGCGATTTTTTTTTACATTTCATCTTTGATGTGTGTTGAACTGCTTTTTTTAATTCAATCTTGAAGGTTATAGTGTCTAATGCAAATGTTCCTGGTGAGGGGGAACACAAATTCATGTCCTATATACGTCTCCAAAGAAACCTCCCTGGTTTCAATCCAAATATGCATCACTGCTTGTATGGATTAGTAAGTGCTCTGATTTCTAAAAAGAATGGCGTTGCTTGAACCTGACATGTCGTATTTTAGGTTAATTGCTTGATATTTTACTAAGACTTATGGTGTTTCTTCATTTAGCTAATGATGATTTTATTTGATAACATACATTTACTTTTGTGTATAATTTGTATGATTTAAAAAGCTACTTTTGCAACTCCAGGATGCAGATTTAATTATGCTGGCATTGGCAACTCATGAAATCCACTTCTCAATTTTAAGAGAGGTTGTTGACTTCTTTGCAACATAAACACTGATATTTTGTTTCCAGATATTCTGGTATTACTATGTAAGAGATAGCTCTTCCTCTGAGTATATACCTGTGGTGATGATACAGGTCATCACTTTCCCTGGTCAGCAAGAAAAATGCTACCTTTGTGGTCAGGTTGGTCATTTGATAGCTAATGGTGAAGGAAATCCAGGAGAATTGGATGAGGTCGACAATGAACAGAGTCTTGTTCCTAAAGAACCCTATCAAGTTTACTAGAAAGATTGAAACTTACAAATTGCTATATTTACTATATATTTTGAATAGTACACATTCTTTCACCCATAGGATAGGGATTTCATTACAGTAAGTCTACTGCCATATGCCATTATGCTAATAATTGAGCAGTTTCTCAACATCTAGACCTTGTGAGAGTACTTGGAGTGTGACATGAAGTTTTTGTGGGCAATGATTTCCTTCCGCACATGCCTACATTAGAAATTCGTGAGATTTGTACATGATTTCTGGCATTCCTGTAGTGCTTTTCTTTTATTGACAAATCACAAAAAAGCCTTTACTACTAGCTTTGTTATACTAGTGTTTCCCCTTTAACTGGTCATCGTTATTTGATTGGGAAATTATATTCCTTGTTATGAAATGAATTTTACACAAAGTGCTAGTGTGGATGTATTGTATTAAAGAGGATGCAGTGGAAGACCATAAATTAATTCAAATTTCTATCAGGGTATCAAAACTATGCATTAGATGTTAACTGACATAAGCAGTCTTAGCAGCTGAGTAGACAGCTACAGTCCCAAAGGTACACACAATCACTTCTTCTTCTATATCTAGTTTCATTGTTAAACTTGCTATTATGATTCTGTGACTTGTAGTTGCATTGCATCACTAAACATAATATTGAACTCTGGTATCAAAACTGTGCATTGGATGTTAACTAGCAGTGGTATTTTGAAGTCTGGTATCAAAAAAGCTAGCATGCGGGAGTGGCACCTTCACTTTCTCTGCAAAAGTGTTCCCAATTCAATATGACAGAATATAATCCCACTTGACTGAGAAAAGTAAAGCTCTATTTTATTAAGTCTTTAGAGTCCAAGAAGGCAATGGCAGCAAAAAACTCCAAGACCTAGCACTTAGTTAGCTACAGTGGTATAGTGGACTGATATTCATAATCATTAGTTTGATTATGCAGTATTGGGCATTTGGATTGCAAAACCTGGCCATACTTAATATCATAATAACAAGCCCAGGTTAAGATGTATTTGATTGGTCAGTGGATCGATATACATTTACAATAACTGATCCTAACGTACAACAGGTTCTTTTTTATCTTGGCAAGGGTATTTTGAACTCTGGTGTCAACACTGTGCATTCGATGTGAACTAACATAAGCAGTCTGAGCAGCTCCGTAGACATATTATGATTCTGTGACTTGTAGTTGCATTGCATCACTAAACATAATATTGCATCAAACAATTAGTCGTCATCATGTTTCCTATGTCTGAGAAATTCTTTTTTATCTTGGCAGTCTTATTTTGAACTCTGGTATCAAAAATATGCATTGGATGTTAACTGAGCCTACTCAATGCAGGTGCATTCTCAAGCACATTCTCAGGTTGAACCTATTTAATGCAGGCACTTAAATCTGCTCAGGAAGCAACTGTGGCAAGGCCGGCTAGGTTTTGCATTGGATCTTAACTGAGCCTACTCAATGCAAGTGCATTTGACCGAATGAAGGCACCAGTAGCATCCCCGGGACTAGTCACAAAACTATCAGCTAGAAGCAATTGTGGCAAGGCCGGCTAGGTTTTGCAGGATGACCAATTCAGTTTGACAGAATCAGCATCTAGTTCGGTTCTCAATGCAGGGACTTGCTACCTCGCAGCCTCCCTGGCAAGACTGGCTAGGTTTTGTAGGATGACAAATTCAGTTTGACAGAATCAACATCTAGTTCGGTTCTCAATGCAGGGACTTGCTACCTCGCAGCCTCCCTTGTTTATATTTTAGTGTAGGAGTGCTTGATATTTAAACAAATTTCTAAAGAGCAGAAAACCCTGAAGCAGAAATAAAAAATTATAAAAAATTAAGTTATTTATTTTATTATTTTGTTTTATTATCTTGAATATATAAATTTTATTCAAAATATATAATATGTTTCCTCACGAGGGTAGTTTTAGTAGTTTTATTGGTGATTAATACTAATTGGTTGAGATTCCAAACTTTAAACTTTTTCTCATCTATATATATATATATAATATAGCAAAATAAAGATTAAAAAAATGAGTTTATGGTAGAGTTTTTATGAGTTAAATTTTGATTATAAATATTTATTTTGGGTTATTGTAAAATATTAGAAACATATAGAAAAAAATTGATGTTGTAAATCTAAATTGAAAATAGAAAAAGAGATCATTATGTGAATCTTAATTAGGGATTCTTTTGATGTCAATTATTGTGTAAACCATGAGATTTGAAGTTCAAATCCCAATGGAATACACATATTGTAAGTGACTTATTTGTCTCTTTTAGGAAATAGTTGTACCTTCAGTGGCACAATATGAATAGCTAACATATATGAGATAATATGACATTTTAATTTGCTCCTATTAAATAAATATTTCAAAATCTATTAGATATATAAGTGATTAAATGTGAAAAACTTATTAGGTGTAAAAAACAACCTTTTGCAACCAAATATGAGAGAAATGTATAGCTTCGTAGGTAATTATTGAGGCCTCGGAAATCGCTGCCACAACATTGGGGGATAACCACCCGGTTTGGACCTTAGTACAACTCCTTTTCCGTTTGGAATGGTGGTTCCGACTAGAGATAACGGGACCAGTTTCACGATAATGAAATAAAAGGGATGGATGGGTGATGAATAGTTTGCTTAAGTGATAGGCGACTAGCTTATTCTATTGATGAAAATAGGGAAACTAATACTAATCCCGGGAACAACTTATTCATTCAGAATGCAGTGTTAAATAATCTTTATCTATCTAACATGCATATAGATGACTCTGTAAAATAAATAAGAGACATTCAATCATTCAAAGATTACTTCATGTGAATAGTCACAATGAAGCGATAAATACAAATTACTGCATTCAATGTTTATATCATCGATACATATATACGATTGAAAGGGAAGCATGCGATATACAACCAATGGTGGAATGCTATGAAAAACACACACATATATATATAAGCGATAATAGCAAGAGCGATTTAAACAACAATTTATATAACAAAAATGAGTACAGACGCAGATAATAGTACCATGTGAGCTGCAGATCAATCCAAAATATCAATCGCTATTCAAAATTCCTTCTTCAACATAGAAATGCTTTTAAATAATGACAATAGTGCACATTTGCATAAAAGCCTTCCTCATTAAATTCAGAATAATTGGTCAAGTTTCATAAAAGAATACCCCTGAAGTACAATGGTGCAACTTCAAGGTTTAAGTCATATAAAAAACTTTTACGACCCTTTCTAAATGCATGAAAGGGTCTATAAATACTACTAAGCTAAAAAAAATCTATGAAACAAAATCCTAATAAATTGGTATTAGTAAATGCAATCTATCTCTCAGGGGCGATCTGGCAGTCGGCGAAGTGAGTCATGCCTCAGGTTGTTTGCCCTTAAACCTTAGCTGGCTTATCGCAAGCATTGGTTCTACTTATGGCGGTTTGTTGAGGCGCAAACTGAGTTGCGCGGCGAAGGTGGCATCCTGAATATCGGGTATAATATACCCGACAACATCTGTTAAGCATTTCGAGGCGGCTCTTTGGTTGTATGGCTTGATTAAGAAGAACCAATAAGCATCCCACGTCAAACTGTTGATTCCTGTGATCAATCTTGTGTTTTTCCTCCAGCTCCAAATAGCATGAGTGCTCCAACATATTTGCTGCTATTAATTGACCTGGAGTGCATTGGGAAATTATATTAGATAAATAAAGTGTATTATTTACTAATTCAACCAAATTTCCACTGATTGTCTTGCATCTGGAAATTTCTCTTTATGCGTTCATTAGTTGCGATTGCCATTCTGTGAATAATATCTCTTTGTGTGATTCCATAATTCTTGGTAGATTAGCTGCTCGGCCTATATCGGAATCCTGTCATTCTATAAATTTTGTCAGTGTTTCTTCGGCCTGATATAAATTGGTCCTTGCTTTTTCTACCTTTTCACTTATGGATGCTACCAACTCGCACAATGGTTCTGCTTGTGTAATATGTTGACATAGTAGCTTAACCTGATTAATCAATGCCTTATTTAACTAAAGCGCTTCTGCTTTGAATTCATCTATCTGAGGGAGTTTTTTCATTTGCTCAATTTGAGTGGTCAATTGAGCGATTTGCTCATCTTTTACTTTCATTGTTCCCTCAATTGATATTCTTAACTGCTCCAGTGCCACTGATAGCTCCTTTTTCCTTTGGATTGTGCCTTCATCAATTCTCTGCTTTTTCTCTTGTAATTGCTTGGTCAGCTGATTATTGTTCTGTTGCTGCACTAGCAATTCTTTCTTCGCCTGCTCTGCCTTCTGCTGAACTTCTGATAGTCTCACCTGTAGCGACGAGATGTCCTGATCCTTGGTCTTCAATAAACTGCTTACCTCCGATGCTTTATCAATGGTTACCACTGAATATGCTCCAGCGAATTGCGATAGCTTGGTTAAGTCATCGGAGGGGTCGAATTCCTCTTTCCATAAAACATTGCCCGTTACTGTTAATTCAGGGAATGGGGAAGGTTGATCAGCTCTTCTCCTTTTCCTCTGTTGCTTTACAAAAAATTTATGCTTAGGGCTATAAAATACATCTAAAGGGGGAATCTCTTCAATCTGTAAAACGATTTCTCCCGTTGGATCTTTAGGAATTATCTCAGGTTCTTTTGTTTTGGGTAGGCCGCTGGTTTCGCTCGAAACCGGTTTCTATGTCACTTCCTGTGTATCACCTTCTTTAGAAACCTCATCATCTTTCGAGCACTCTAGGTTATCGATAATTGTAATGAATTACTTCCATTGCTAAAGCAAATTCGGATCAACTAACATATCATTATTATTCTTAGAGTTGCTCTCTTCTTGGGTCTTCTTCTGGGTTTCTTCTTGTCGCTGCACATTTTCCTGGGTCACCTCCTTCCTCTGGCTATGCACTTCATCCTGCTGCTTTGTTGTAGTAGGAGGTGGCGTATTATCTCGCTGCTCAGACTCACTTGACCTGGTTGTTGTCGGAATAGTCGCTAATAGGTCTAAAGGCAGAGTTTGCAACCGCTGTTCTCTAATTCTGTTAAATTCGACTAGCCCTTCATCATTATACACATTTCTGGTAAGCGACTTAACTTGATACAGCGATTCGGCTGACATGAATAAATCCTCGAATTTGTCTTCTTTGTGCTCGACCTTGGCCAATTTGTCCTGGTCGAGCGCATTGTAAGCGATATTCCTTGGATCATACTGCCTGCTTGGCAGAGTAGCCAGAGTAAGCAAATTCATTTTCCCAGCTTCCTTCTCTGCATTCTTGATGTCATGCAGGGTATACATTCCAATTCGTAATGGAAAAGAAGGCCAAACATGTTTTTTATCTCTTTTCAGGGTCTGGGTAACCCCTTCAGCACTGATTTGATAAGCTACTTCCCTGACAAGTAGCTTATCAGGGATGTAAAGTGGTAGCACATGTGGCCTAGCCTGACTGCCAAAAAATCTGATGTAGGTGAATTTCTCCTCCCCAAACCAACTTGCTATTGCAGTCAAATCTACCCCTGCTTGCTCATAAATCTTTGGGGCAGGCTTATTAAAAATGGAATAATGAATTGGCAACATAAAACCGTTCCAGATTTGGTACAGGTGGTGCTTATAACTAGTCTTCCATAGTTTTTGATAATATATGTGAATGGGTGTGGGGTCTTGCGATGTCCACCTCCATCCTAGCACAGGAAACTAAGAATTAAAACACAACACATCCATAACATAGGCACTGTAATAAAATGGCGGAATAATCCTCTCTGTGACATGATAGTCAGACCTGAAATCGAGGATGGCTTTGGCTAACTTGTCGGACAATATAACTGCCCAATCCATAATTTCTCCACTACATGCTGCCTCCATTAGGGGAACCATTTCTATGGTGAAATTGGCAGAGTCATGCAATCCCCATAGCCTACACATCACAATTCCAGCATAATAGTAAGGAGAACATAGGGAATCAACTGAGTACTTACCTGAGGTTTCATGCTTGTGTTTTGCTGGACTCTGTCTCCAGCCTCGAATCGGTTTAGACTCGGTCTCGTTCTCTGCTCGAAATTTCTCCAAAAATGCCGCATTATATTTTTTCTCTTCTTGCGGTAGGTGATACATTAGCCTTAGGTCTTCGGCTCTAAACGAACCGAAAATCCTCCCATCCGCAGTGTTGAATAGCCTGTTGATAATTGGGAGCTCTTGGATTGCCCACCTTACCACATCCGTGTAAGGAAGAATTTTCTCCTGAGCCGCTATTCTGTGTAGAAAGGAGTCAGCCAAGTATTTTAAATTGGCATCAGATTTGCTGGTGCTATCACATGAAATTTCTATTCCGGTCACCTTTGGCCCTTCTGCTTCAATCAAATTATAAGTCCCTTGCCAAGTGGTCCTGGTGAGTCCTGAGCATGTTGTATATGATATAAGCCCTTTGTTCTTTCCACTTGGATTAGCGACAGCTTGCCCTGCAGCTGGCAGAGAAATAGGCATTGTAGTCTTCTTGGATTTCTTTCCCATTCTACTTTCTTCTGTTTCTATGGAAGAATTCTGCACAGAGTGAAAGATAGGCGTAACATAGGCAACAATAACATGAATTGAAAAGAATGAAATATATATATCTAGGTGCAGTCATAGTGATCAATCGACTTAAGGCGGCCTTAGGATCAAATCCGTGGATAGATCTCAAGCCTGTTATTCTCATTAAATGTTCATTACGGCCTGTCAATCTCATTAATTCCAGTTGCTTCGATTAATGGCCGAATGATTTATTTGAAGCATGCTTTGGGTGATTTGGCGGTTTGAACGCGGATGAGTGGCTTTCCAAAGGATATGTTCTTAATTACGAATAAATCATATTAAACTACCTTTATGACTGTTACTTTGAAAACTACACTTTTTTACCTTTTACGCAATCGGGCATCTGGGAAATGCTAAGTTATTGCATTGGTTTTGTTTGGAATCCCCGATCACCGATAGAGATATCGCATCGCGTCGGGCATAGCTGGTAGGGTCGCTTAGGGTGAGGACATGGTAAGTCGCCGATCGCCGATAGCAATATCGCATCGCATCGGGTGAGGGGGAGCTTCTTTGCACTATAAGTGTTATCGCCGATTGCCGATTTCTGATTTCACATCGCATCAAAGCAAGAGTTGTTACTCATGTTACTTTATGCTTTGCCAATATTCGATTGCGATTTTGCATCGACGAAAACCAAGATATCCCTTTAGTTGTGCTTTCTTTGTCATTGCGATATGCGATCTTGCGATCGCTTTATCGCAATGATAAAGATAAATCGCTTTATATTGGGATTTTTGATTGGTTTTATTTAAAAAGGTCTTTTAATAATGTTTCCTTTTATTCGAGCCTTTTTTGAAATAGAACTTTAAATTGATACCAATTTGGAACAAAAATTAAAAGGGACCCATTTCACGTTATAATTTGGAATAGTAATGATATGAAATGGGGGGTTGTTGTATGGCACAACAATTGGCAATTCGCTGGAAGAAACAGTTATCTCTGAAAAGTATAGAAATACTTAAACTCTTTTCAAAATAGAAATTTTATTGAAAAGGGAAAATTCTAATATAACTAGGTATTATTGTATTCTAAAGAAAACAAAACTTTCTTTGCTAATTTCCTCTCTTGTTTAAAAATAGATACATTTCAGATTATTAAATTGGCATTTATTGGTTGATATTGATAAAACAGGAAACTTTTCCAACTCAACTATTAAAATTAACTCTTTTGCCATAGGTAGAGCCTCTGCTGCCAGCAAACGTCCATAGTCTCGGCAGGGATACCTTTAAACCATATGATTGTCTATTGTCCCATTCACTTCAGAACATGATTAACAGAATGAATTCAAAAACATGTTTTTTCACATTTGTTTTCATTTTCTACTATTTTTTAAGATAAAAAGTCATTTCCCTGGTGTGGTAGCCAGTTAATTGACAATTCCATTCACTCGTAGTCATCTAACCAAACAAGTTGGCTCGTGATGAGACCCCTTGTCTTACAATTGAAGCCATTACCCTATTTTGGTATGCAGTATTGGTAATGTCGGCTAAAATATTTTCCTATGAACATGGTAAGCAGGCTTGTAATAAGACCTCTCAACTTTTATACCCATTATTCTTGGAATTACACCCTGAATAATCGTGAACTTAGGTAAATGGGATAGACAATTTTCCTCCTTAAGGTAGGATGGATGACAAGGTAAGAGTTTGAGATGTTGAACTTGGATTAGCTTCTATTTTAATATTGATAACCTTTTATAACCAATTTGGAAAATCTAAAAAGATTTACAAGATTTATAAACTTCAAGAGGAGTTCACTAGGATTGTATTGTAGTTTCAGAATGCAATTATAACTAATTTCCTAGAAATTATTCCTTTTGTTTAATACTTCTGTTTATTAAAAGTAAATATCTCATTGCTTGTTTTCAAGAAACTCTTTGAATACATCAAAGGTCAAATAGAAAATGCCTTACAGTTTTATTTTCTAATTTTGCTACAAACTATAAAAATACTATTAAAAAGAGAAGGGGTTACCTCCTCAGTTGAAAAATTTCTTTAAGATTAGGCCATTAACAGGGAGAGAATCTCTCAACCCTGACAAATCTTGTAGCATGAAGGTCGAATGGCCTATCTTTTCATAGATCTGAAATGGTCCAAGCCACATTTTCTGGAATTTGGTGTGTTTCCCTTTATCTTCATGGGCTTTGTCCCATTTCAGGACTAAATCACCAACTTGAAATTGCTTAGAACGAGATGAGATTGAATCAAATGATGACTTGATGATCTGCTGATGTTTCGCATGAATAATCTTGGCTTTTTCTCTTTCTTCTTCCAATTTCAGGATTTGGTCATGCCTAAGTTGTAAAGAAGAAGAAGGAATTTCTTCAATAAATTGAACTAGAGCTAGAGAGGGAAGAATAAGATTTGTTGGTAGTACAACTTCTTTTCCATAAATGAGTTTAAATGGGGAAGAACCTATAGAAGCCTTTTGTGTTATCCTGTCAGCCCATAATGAAAATATTAAAGATTTGTGCCAGTTCTTGTGATTTTGTTCAATAGTTCGCTTGATAATTTTAATAAGGTTTTTGTTTGTCGATTTTGCCAAACCGTTACCCTGAGGATAATAGTTAGCAGAATATTTGAGCTTGAAACCTCTTTTGATTGCGAAATCAAACATAGCATTGCCTGAAAAGTAAGATGCATTATAAAAAACAAGAGCATTCAAGACACCAAACCTGGTAATGATGAATTGATCTATGAATTCAATGATGGCTTCAGAGTTTGTTGTCTTTAGCAGAATTGCTTCAACCCACTTGGTAAAGTAATCGGTAGCCGTAAGGATATACTTGTGCTGTTTGGAAGAATTAGGAGTAATTTCTCCAATAATATCCAATCCCCATTGCTCAAATGGTTGTTCAATGTTGACCGGTTGCAGAGGAAAGGTTTATCTCTTTAGTCTTCCACTTGAAGTTTGACAACTTGAGCATTTCCTCACATATTCATGAGCATATCTAAACAGAGTGGGCCAGTAATATCCAGCATGGATGATTTTGTGAGCTATTGTATCAGCTCCGAACTGGCCCCCTGCTGGTCCGTCATGCAATTCCTGCCAGACCCTTTGTGCTTCCTGTTTTTCAAGGCATCTTAGTAAAACAGAGTCATAATTTTGCCTAAACAGAACATCATCAATAATGGTAAAATTTTTTGCTTTCAATCTTATGGCCCTTTTATTTTTGTAGGACAAGTTGGGAGGTGCATATCCATTTTTCAAGTAAAATATTAAGTCGGCATACTGTGATTCGGAGTCAATGGTACTTATCTGGTTGATGGTTTGAGGTTGATCTGTATCGCTTCATTCTGGAATGTTGGACGCGCCTACCAATAACCTGCAAAAACCTTGGCCTCTAACAATCTTTGCTGGCTTGATCTCTTAGTCATATTCCTGAAGTGTTGTTACCCAATTTTCCCTTTTTTCTCCCAGTTCTCTCTGGATTAACAATTGTCTAACTGAGGAGAAAGGAAATATAACCTTTGTATGAGCTTTCAACAGGAAGGGTCTGTAATGTTTAACCGCTTTATATATAGCAAAGGCTTGTTTTTCTACTCCATAATAGTTTAATTCTGCACCTTGAATATTTGAGCTATAGAATGAAATCGGTGCTTCCAAATTGTGATCATTGATCTGTGTAAGTACTGTAGCATAAGAGGAATCGGATGCGATGGTATACAATGTAAAATTATTAGAAAAATTTGGAGTATTTAGAGTCGGGGCATTGATTATTGACTGATTTTGATTAGTTAAAATGCTTCCTTTTCTGGCACTCCCCATTTGAAGACCGAATTTTTCTTAATCATAGTTTGAAGTACTAAAATAATTTGAGAAAAATCTGGAACGAATATTTTTACAAAATTGATTTGGCCTAAGAATGAATGCATGGATTTCTTATTATGAGGAAGAGGGATTTCAGAAATTTCCTTAATCTTGTCTGGATCAATATAGATGCCATCTTTAGATACAATAAAGCCTAGGAGCTTACCTTGATCAAGAGCGAAGAAAGATTTCTTGGGGTTTAGAGAAATACCGTATTTCTTACAGCGTTGGAAGATCTGATTCAAATTATGCAAGTGATTGGATCTCTCTCCTGAAAATACAGTAATATCATCTAAATAGACAACTACTGTTCTATTAATTAACCCTTTGAAAGCAATATCCAGTGCCCTTTGGTAAGTGGCTCCTGCTTTAATAAGTCTGAAAGGCATTTTCTGATATGCATATGTTCCCCAATTTTTTTCTAAAGGTGGTTTTGAGTCGGTCATCGGGGTGAACCAGAATTTGGTTATACCCTGAAAACCCGTCCAAGAAGGACATTAACTCTGAACCAGCCACTAATTGGAGTATCTGCTCCATAGTGGGTAATGGGAAATTATCTTTTAGACTTGCCTTATTTAAATTCTTGAAATCAATACAAATCCTTATGTCGCCATTTTTCTTTCTGACTGGTACCATATTGGAGACCTAGTTTGAGTGTCGTACGGGAAAAATAATCTTAGCTTTCAAGAGTTTGTTGGGTTCCAACTTTATTTGACCTTCTAAGTTTGGATGAATTTTTCTCAACTTTTGTTGAATTGGTTTCTGCTCGGGAAGCATTGGGATAGTGTGCTGAATAATAGATGTGTCATATGTTTTTAGATCATCATATCTCCAAGTGAAAACATGTTTATTCTTTCGTAACAGACTAATAAATGCTTCCTTTTCCTCTATAGAAATTCCTAATCCTAAATTAATGTTTTGAGGATTTTGTTCGGTGCCAAGGTTTATTAATTCAACCCTTAAGGTAGAGCTCTGAAGCTTTGTATTAGATACAGGTTTGAACCTGCCTTTGATATCGTAAATGTCTTCAAGCTTCACTACGCGCCTAGGGATTGAGTTTTCCTCATGTTTACCTTGTATTTGAGTATCGTGCTCATCTTCCTCAATGATTTGATTGTCATAGGATTTTTCAGAGGTCATAAATTATAAAATGTCTTCATCGTGGTTAAAAACTCTCCAATTGGTTACATTATCTAGAATGGATGGCCTAAAAAGTAATTCTATTGAAAACCTATCTGAACTATAGTCTTCGGAAGGGAGCAGCTTGGAAGCGACATTGGCCAACAAATCAGCTGCGGAATTCTGCACCCTAGGAATGGAAGATATATTGAATGCTAAAAAATGGGAGGTGAGTTCTTGTACTAGCGATTGATAATGCTTAAGATGGTTCGAAAGACAATGGATTGTATTCCTTACCTGTTTGACAATAATCTCAGAATCACCAAAGACTTTTAAGTACTGAACTTTGAGGCCGATTGCTTTGTACAGTCCTTGGACAAGCACTTCGTACTCGGCTTTGTTATTAGTGCATTCAAATTCTAATCTACAGGATAGCATTATTTTTTCTCCTTGCGGGATGACCAAAATGCATCCTACTCCTGATCGTTCACTGGACTTAGATCCATCAAAATATAAAGACCAAAATAATGAATTATCTACAGTTTTTGTTACAACATTCTCAGTAACATTAACGCATTTAGACTTGTCGGTCTGTGAAAAGTTTTTGATTTGTGATACGAAATTGTTAACTGAGAAAGGATATGGCTGGGCAATATAATTGCCGAAAAATGACTCTGAAGAATAGTTTCCTAGGATATTATTGTTGAACGCGAATGGCTGATTTTCTTGTTCAAATTTTGTAACAGTGTGGGTCATATGTTTCTCTCGATCAATCTTTATTTGATTGGGCTTGCCCTTATATGGAGCCACATATGTGACCAATCGGTAGAAATATACCCATGGAGTTTTTCTGACCAATCCCTACTTAAAATTAACCCATAGAATTCAGGTATATCGGCGACTAGAATATCAATCCTTTGGACGATTCTTGGATCTGCTGATAACCTGATTGTTACTGAGTTTATTTCCCCTAGAACTTGAACTTTAGTTCTATCTAACTGCATGATGTGAATAGAAGACTTTTGGGGTTCTATATTCAGTTTGGAGCAAACTGAAATAGGCATTATATTTGAAGATGCCCCAGAATCAATTAAACAGTTGTGTAGATTTCGATTATAAATTTCATAAGTCAAGAGGAAAGGAGGGGTATGGGAGTTTGATCTGTCTCCAATCAGAATAGTGTCAGTTGCCTCAACTCTACCAGCAGGGGGTTGTCCTGAGTCTTTTGCAACTTTAGTGGTGGGAAGAGGTGAAGAAGGGACAGTGTTAAATTCTTTGAGTAGTAATTTTTGCTGATGTTTTAATTTACTAAGTATAAACATGGTGATGTTTGCCTTAGTCTTCTTCATGTCATCGACAATGTTGTAATCCATCGAATCAGAAACTACCAAAGTTTTAGATGGTGAAGGTGTAGTAGAGGATGATGGCTGATTGTTAGATATTGTCACGGCTGGCTTTCTAACGGGTACCTTTTCCTTTATGGTATTGGTTCCAGCACTCCTTTTCTTTGGATTAGCTTGAATAGGTTCGGGAGTACCTTTACTCCTTGTAGTGACAGGAAAGGCTTCTTGTTCGGCATCAGTATCGGAATTAGGGAGTATAAAGTCCCACATTCCGTGACATTCAACTACTTCCTCTTCTTCTCCATCGGATGGTGTAACTGTTTCTTCCTCTTCTTCTTCCTCGGGATCCGAGTCTGCATATGATATAACGTTTGGAGGTTTGGACTCGGGTTTCTTGAAATTCCTATATGGTTTCTTCGTTGAGGATTCTGATACTTGTTTCTTGATCTCAACCATTTCGTTCGACATAGTTTTAAGGAATTTTTGAAGGCCCTCCATGTCATATGGATCCTTAGTATTCTTTTTCTTAGAGTTGTCATTAAAGGACACTTTTTTAGATTTTCTTTCTTCCAAGGCAGTTTTCTTTTCTAAGGCGATTACACTTTTTTCTACATCGAGTGCTTCCTTCATGTTTTCGACCAATGTGGGCTGTTTGGCCCTATCAACAAATATGGAAATGTTTGAAGGGAAAGCAGTGATATACCACTCGCTTCTAACTTGTTCGCTTGGCTTATCATCAGTGGGGATCTTGTTCAAGAGTTTGTTAAATCTGGAGTTGAACTCCTTGATGGGTTCTCTCGACTCGATCCTTAAATTTGAAATATCATGGACAAGGGTAGCTAAGGATCTGTCATCACCGTATTTGGTGAGAAACTGTTCCTGGAAGATATTCCAACTTGTGATGGATCTAGAGGGTAAGGAAAAATACCAAGACCCTACATATCCTTGTAATGAAAAGGGAAACAATCTTACTACCACATCTTCTTTAGTGACTCCCTTTAGATTAACTGAGAGCATAAAATTGTTAATATGTTCTTCTGCAAAAGTTCCAGCATCTGGATTGAATTTGGGTAACCATTTTTCGAGGTAATCGGGTAAAGGATGTAAAGGTGCAGGCATGGTAACCGCACTAGGACTTCTCCATGGTCTTTGGGCCATTTTAGGATTACCAACGATTGCTTGTGGTGTTCCAGGTGCTTGAGGAGGAGGTGGAAGTACAAACTGAAAATATTACGATGCTTGAGATGAAGTCCCTTGGTGAACAACTATATGGAGTGGTGAAGTGGGCATATGACATCGCACAGGTGATGATGAAATGGAAGATGATGGGGAAAGGGTTTTGCTACCAGAACCTTCAACAGTCTTTTTGATCCTTTTCCTTTCGGGTAAAGGAAATTCGGGTGGTTCAATACCTAGCTTTTCGCTTTGGAGTCTGGTAAGATGAGGGGGTAAGCGAAATTGCGAAGTCTGACTACCTTGTGACACTTCAGATCTAGGAGGGGATATTGAGAAGCCTTGAAGTTTCTGGATGATGGATTGAACTTCAGGGGACTCCAGACTTAAGTGTTCTGAAGTATGAAGTAATTGAGCAGTAGTGGTTGATTCCTCTTCGTCTCGTCTCAATACTGGAGATTCAGAATGCGAACGAGATGTTCGAGGAGAGGTGGAGGGTGAGTTATTCTTTGAATGGTTTGTAGGTGTTGGCTTACTCGCCATTCATAGCGGATGGCCCTCCTTCTAGTGCCAGAAATGTTTAGGCCTCAGAAATCGCTGCCACAACATTGGGGAATAACCACCCGGTCCAGACCTTAGTACAGCTCCTTTTCCATTTGGAATGGTGGCTCCGACTGGAGATAACGGGACCAGTTTCCTGATAATGAAATAAAAGGGATGGATGGGTGATGAATAGTTTGCTTAATTGATAGGCGACTAGCTTATTCTATTAATGAAAATAGGGAAACTAATACTAATCCCAGCAAGAACTTATTCATTCAAAATGCAGCGTTAAATAATCTTTATCTATCTAACAGGCATATAGATGACTCTGCAAAATAAATAAGAGACATTCAATCATTCAAAGATAACTTCATGTGAATAGTCACAATGAAGCGATAAATACAAATTACTGCATTCACTGTTTATATCATCGATACATATATACGATTGAAAGGGAAGCATGCGATAAACAACCAATAGTGGAATGCATAAGGAATGCTATGAAAAACACACACACACATATATATATAAGCGATAATAGCAAGAGAGATTTAAACAAAAATTTATATAACGAAAATGAGTACAGACGCAGATAATAGTACCATGTGAGCTGTAGATCAATCGGAAATATCAATCGCTATTCAAAATTCCTTCTTCAACACAGAAATGCTTTTAAACAATGACAATAGTGCACATTTGCATAAAGGCCTTCCTCATTAAATTCAGAATAATTGGTCAAGTTTCATAAAAGAATATCCCTGAAGTACAATAGTGCAACTTCAGGGTTTAAGTCACATACAAAACTTTTACGACCCTTTCTAAATGCATGAAAGGGTCTATAAATACTACTAAGCTAAAAAGAATATATGAAACAAAATACTAATAAATTGGTATCAGTAAATGCAGTCTATCTCTCAGGGGCGATCTGGCAGTCGGCAAAGTGAGTCATGCCTCAGGTTGTTTTCCCTTAAACCTTAGCTAGCTTATCGCAAGCATTGGTTCTACTTCTGGCGGTTTGTTGAGGCGCAAACTGAATTGGGCGGCGAAGGTGGCATCTTGAATATCGGGTATAATATACCCGACAACATCTGTTAGGAATTTCAAGGCGGCTCTTTGGCTGTATGCCTTGATTAAGAAGAACCAATAAGAATCCCACGTCAAACTGTTGATTTCAGCGATCAATCTTGCGTTTTTCTCCAGCTCCGGATAGCATGAGTGCACCAACATATTTGCCATTGTTAATTGACCTAGAGTGCATTGGGAAATTATATTAGATAAATAAAGTGTATTATTTACTAATTCAACCAAATTTCCACTGATTGTCTTGCATCTGGAAATTGCTCTTTCTACCTTCATTAGTTGCAATTTCCATTCTGTGAATAATATCTCTTTGTGCGATTCCATAATTCTGGGTAGATTAGCTGCCCGGCCTATATCGGAATCCTGCCATTCTATAAAGTTTGTCAATGTTTCTTCGGCCTGATCCAAATCGGTCCTTGCTTTTTCTACCTTTTCTCTTATGGATGCTACCAACTCGCACAATGGTTCTGCTTGTGTAATCTATTGACATAGTAGCTTAACCTGATTAATCAATGCCTTATTTAATTGGAGCACTTCTGCTTTGAATTCATCTATCTAAGGGAGCTTTTTCATTTGCTCAATTTGAGTGGTCAATTGAGCGATTTTCTCATCTTCTACTTTCATTGTTCACTCAGTTGATATTCTTAACTACTCTAGTGCCGCTAATAGCTACTTTTGCCTTTGGATTGTGCCTTTATCAATTCTCTTCTTTTTCTCTTGTAATTGCTTGGTCAGCTGATTATTGTTTTATTGCTGCACTAGCAATTCTTTCTCCGCCTGCTCTACCTTTTGCTGAACTTCTGATAGTCTCGCCTGTAGCGACGAGATGTCCTGATCCTTGGTCTTCAATAAAATGCTTACCTCCGATGCTTTATCAATGGTTTCCACTGAATATGCTCCAGCGAATTGCGATAACTTGGTTAAGTCATCGGAGGGGTCGAATTCCTCTTTCCCTAAAACATTGTCCGTTACTGTTAATTCAGGGAATGGGGAAGGTTGATCAGCTCTTCTCCTTTTCCTCTATCGCTTTACAACAGATTTATGCTTAGGGCTATAAAATACATCTAAAGGGGGAATCTCTTCAATCTACAAAACGATTTCTCCCGTTGGATCTTTAGGAATTATCTCTGGTTCTTTTGTTTTGGGTAGGCCGCTGGTTTCGCTCGAAACCGGTTTCAATGTCGCTTCCTGTGTATCACCTTCTTTAGAAACCTCATCATCTTTCGAGCACTTTAGGTTATCGATAATTGTACTGAATTGCTTCAATTGCTGAAGCAAATTCGGATCAACTAACATATCATTATTATTCTTAGAGCTGCTCTCTTCTTGGGTCTTCTTCTGGGTTTCTTCTTGTCGCTGCACATTTTCCTGGGTCACCTCCTGCCTCTGGATATGCATTTCCTCCTGCTACTTTGATGTAGTAGGAGGTGGCATATTATCTCGCTGCTCAGACTCGCTTGACCTGGTTGTTGTCGGAACAGTCGCTAACAAGTCTAGAGGTAGAGTTCGCAACCTCTGTTCTCTAATTCTGTTAAATTCGACTAACCCTTCATCATTATACACATTTCTGGCAAGCGACTTGACTTGATACAACGATTCGGCTGACGCGAACAAATCCTTGAATTTGTCTTCTTTGTGCTCGACCTTGGCCAATTTGGCCTGGTCTAGTACATTTTAAGCGATCTTCCTTAGATCATACTGCCTGCTTGGCAGAGTAGCCAGAGTAAGCAAATTCATTTTCCCAGCTTCCTTCTCTGCATGCTTGATGTCATGCAGGGTATACATTCCAATTCGTAATGGAAAAGAAGGCCAAACATATTTTTTAGCTCTTTTCAGGGTCTGGGTAACCCCTTCAGCACTGATTTGATAAGCTACTTCCCTGGCAAGTAGCTTATCGGGGATGTAAAATGGTAGCACATGTGGCCTCGCCTGACTGCCAAAAACTCTGATGTAGGTGAATTTCTCCTCCCCAAACCAACTTGCTACTGTAGTCAAATCTACCCCTGCTTGCTCAGAAGTCTTCGGGGCAGGCTTATTAAAAATGGAATAATGAATTGGCAACATAAAACCGTTGCAGATTTGGTACAGGTGGTGCTTATAACTAGTCTTCCATAGTTTTTGATAATATATGTGAATGGGTGTGGGGTCTTGCGACGTCCACCTCCATCCTAGCGCAGGAAACTCAGAATTAAAACACAACACATCCATAACATAGGCACTGTAATAAAATGGCAGAATAACCCTCTCTGTGACACGATAGTCAGACCTGAAATCGAGGATGGCTTTGGCTAACTTGTCGGACAATATAACTGCCCAGTCCATAATTTCTCCACTACATGCTGCCTCCATTAGGGGAACCATTGCTATGGTGAAATTGGCAGAGTCATGCAATCCCCATAGCCTACACATCATAATTCCAGCATAACAGTAAGGAGAACATAGGGAGTCAGCTGAGTAGTTACCTGAGGTTTCATGCTTGTGTTTTGTTGGATTCTGTCTCCAGCCTCGAATCGGTTCAGACTCGGTCTCGTTCTCTGCTCGAAATTTCTCCAAAAATTCCGCATTATATTTTTTCTCTTCTTGCGGTAGGTGATACATTAGCCTTAGGTCTTCGGCTGTAAACGAACCGAAAATCCTCCCATCCACAGTGTTGAATAGTCTGTTGATAATTGGGAACTCTTGGATTGCCCACCTTACCACATCCGTGTAAGGAAGAATTTGCTCCTGAGCCGCTATTCTGTGTAGAAAGGAGTCGGCCAAGTCTTTTAAATTGGCATCAGATTTGCTGGTGTTATCACATGAAATTTCTATTCCAGTCACCTTTGGCCCTTCTGCTTCAATCAAATTATAAGTCCCTTGCCAAGTGGTCCTGGTGAGTCCTAAGCATGTTGTATCTATTATAAGCCCTTTGTTCTTTCCACTTGGATCAACAACAGCTTGCCCTGTGGCTGGCAGTGTAGTAGGCATTGTAGTCTTCTTGGATTTCCTTCCCCTTCCACTTTCTTCTGTTTCTATGGAAGAATTTTGCACAGAGTGAAAGATAGGCGTAACACAGGCAACAATAACATGAATTGAAAAGAATGAAATGTATATATCTAGGTGCATTCATAGTGATCAATCGACTTAAGGTGGCCTTAGGATCAAATCCGTGGATAGGTCTCAAGCTTGTTATTCTCATTAAATGGTCGTTACGGCCTGTCAATCTCATTAATTCGAGTTGCTTCGATTAATGGCCGAATGATTTATTTGAAGCATCCTTTGGGTGATTTCGTGGTTTGAACGCGGATGAGCGGCTTTCCAAAGGATATGGCCTTAATTACGAGTAAATCATATTAAACTGCCTTTATGACTGTTACTTTGAAAACTGCGCTTTTTTACCTTTTACGCAATCAGGCATCGGGGAAATGCTAAGTTATTGCATTGGTTTTGTTTGGAATCCCCGATCACCAATAGAGATATCGCATCGCGTCGGGCATAGCTAGTAGGGTCGCTTAGGGTGAGGACATGGTAAGTCGCCAATCGCCGATAGTGATATCGCATCGCATCGGGTGAGGGGGAGCTTCTTTGCACTATAAGTGTTATCGCCGATTGCCGATTGTTGATTTCACATCGCATCAAAGCAAGGGTCGTTACTCATGTTACTTTATGCTTTGCTGATATTCGGTTGCGATTTCGCATCGGCGAAAACCAAGATATCCCTTAAGTTGTGCTTTCTTTGTCATTGCGATATGCGATCTTGCGATTGCTTTATCGCAATGATAAAGATAAATCACTTTATATTGGGATTTTTTATTGGTTTTATTTAAAAAGGTCTTTTAATAATGTTTCCTTTTATTTGAGCCTTTTTTGAAATAGAACTCTAAATTGATACCAATTTGGAACAAAAATTAAAAGGGACCCATTTCACATTATAATTTTGGAATAGTAATGATATGAAATGGGGGGTTGTTGTATGGAACAACAATAATTAACATAGAGTTCACACTATATTTTAAAAAGTTGTTAATAAAAAATAATTCAATGTCACTCATAAAGAAATATTGAAATGGTACCTTAAATAATGTAACGTAAGGTACGGTGATTGAAGTAAGATATTTCTCATTTGGCCTATAGGTGATTTTGGAGATATGTATGCCCTTCAATTTTTTATATGGAGTTCACATATAGCATTTGAAAATATATTAATAACCAAAAAATATGTCAATTAATGTCAATTAATGGTGTACCAAATTTACAAGTATGTAAAACGAAAAGGTAACTCAAAATAAAAATAAAATATGATTATGTATTTATACTTATGTTTGAGAGACCCTTGTAATTCATGCAAAATTGTATACTCATGTTTTAGATACTATTGTAATTCACACAAATCTTAATATATAATTTATATATGGCATTTGAAAAACTATTAATAACAAAAAATCATTTAGATGTTAGCGAAGTAGAAAGTAAAATTATATTATGATTAAAACATTTGAATGTAGTATTATTTACTATAAAGAAGATGTAAGAGTCCTTTCATGCTTAACATGAGGTTGACATCTGAAAATTAAAGTATGTCTATTTTAACAATAAATATATTGTGCGTTGAAAAATATTAAAATTGAGGAAATTCTTTCTCCTTTAAGGTTGACAATTCAATGATGTTTTACTCAACATATTGTTAAGATATATCTATATTAGTTATACAAATTTATGCATTCAAATATAGAATTATATAATGAAAAATACACATATTACTCACACACCATGTGTATTTTTGAATACCGAAATGGATTAAGCCCTTCCAAATATCACTTGGACACTTGGATTGTGTACACAACACAATCCAAACCTAGAATTCCAACCATTATTTGTTGGATTTTTTGAAAAATACCTAAAAATTGTGAGAATTATAAATAACTAAAATATTAAAATGTTTTAACCATAAGAATTTACGTTTTTTAAGTTCTTTAGGAGTAACTTTTATATATATATATATATATATTATATATATATATATATATATATATATATATATATATATAATACAGGAATGAGAAGTGATTTTATTAAATTTGTGCCTAGTCACAACAAATACGAGGTGAATTCAATGCATTTCCATTTCTTTATGGGATCTTTCATTGAGACAATAACTAAAATCATGGCATACATATCCCAATATTTTCGATAGGTATTAGGTATTACAAATAAGACCTTCTTCATGTTTACAACAATATATTTTATGTATTTCAAGCATAAGAGAATGAAAAAATAGTACATTGAGCTATTTGTGGGGCTTTTCGAGCAGATAATTTGCACAAAGTTAAGAACTTGAAGCCATGTTAGAATCTATTTCACATTTTCAGTTTTCTTTATTGGATTTTATTTATTGGATTTCCTACATGAGAAGGGCTTACATTTCACTTCACGAGAATGCTTTTCTAGTGCTTCCTCCCATGCATGATTTTGCATGAACTACTCTAATTGCAATAGATAAAAATGACGTACTGTTAAAAAATTATCTACATAGCATTTTTTTATTAGTTTCATGATGTCGCTTTTAGGATAAAATTTCCTCAAATGTTTTCTCAAAATATGATCTTAGACCAAGAGGGATGACCTATGAAGAGGCTTGTTATTCTTTTTCCACTCACACTTTTGAATTTCCCTAATCCTCATTAGGGGATTCCTCCATAGGGGTATCTTATTCTTGTTCGAGATCTTGAAGGGCCTTAAAAGAGCTTTTGTTGAAGGAAGGTTTCAGGATTGAATATGATGCAACATATTTTTGGGTCTATAAGCTTGCTATGTTATTTTCCTCCTTTCTTTTATGTCGGTTGGAAACTCATCTCTTTAGAAACAAGGGTTGGGAGTTGTTCATATATTTTCCTGGGGGAATTTTATGCCGAAGTTCCTATAACAATGACAAATGATGTATTTAAACTAAATATGCTCATAGTCCAATTCGAAGATATGGATCCATTCTCCAGGATTTGTCTTTAGGGTCAATGTAGATGCAAGCACAAGAAAATTGACCTCCTTTTGGTTATTCTTTATTTATATAGTGTCTCATATTGTTTCCATTGTGTTTAGTGCATCAAGCCCTAGAGATGAACAAGGAGGTGTGAAAACTGAACCCACACTAAAAATCTAGTGATATCATAATCTAAATTGAAATCAAGAGTCCATGGAGTGATAAAGAGGCCTATGGAGCCCATGAAATACAAACCTCATATGAAAATCAAATCCATTTCCTTTTTGTATAGATACAAGGGACATCGAATCCCCTTCCAACTCAAAGAAAGTTACTTGTCCTTGAATCCTCAGGGACCATTGTTCTATGATCCAAGTTTCAATAGCTTCTGGATTTGGCCAAAAGACCATGAAATTTTCAGCCAACATAATTTTTAAGAGAGACAAGGATCTCTTGCACAAATATTAAGGAGAGAGATCCACTATATGGGTCTCACCCAATTTCTTCACAATTTTGTTTTTTGGAGAAGAAGTCCCTAAGGTTTTTGAGACTATAGCGAGGCTTTGAAAGTTGCTTCCTTCTCCATGTCATTGTGAACAAAATGTAGAGAAAACATGGATGACAACAGAAATAAGAGAAGGTACCGGGTTAAAGACTCAACAAGCATAATAATCCCTACAATTGAACCATCCAAACAAGCTCAAGCATGCTTTGGGATTTTAAGAAAAGTATTGGTGACTAGGAAAACCCTAGTCTCCTCATAGAGACCTCCATTTAGAACTTAAAAACAAATTTAATTAATACATTTTAAAATACATATTAATATTGAAATAGTTGATTATGATATATATTGAATTTATTATTATTAATTTTTTTCAAATATCATAAATTAACTTTATATAAAGAATTAAATGGTACGCATATTAGAAAGTAATCAATTTTTTTACTTTCCCAATTATTTATTATTTTTTGGGAATTTCAATATTTTATTATAATCAACCCTAAAATAATTTTTAAATATATAAAGGAAGTTGATGATTTTTTTATTATTTTTTGTAAGCTTGGTAGGACTACATCTTCATCATGTCCAAATTCACACCCCGATCGAGGGGATAGCACAAGATTTGAACCCAAGACTTTTAATTTGGTGAGACTTCATTCCCACGACCATAGGAAATTGATCTATCCGAGGCGCACTAAGGAAAGTTGATAGTTACAAAGATAAATTAATGTGGATATTCAAGTATGTTATTGAACTCCTTTGTTGAAATATTTTTAAAAATATAAGAGTTATACATCTTCCTCATACTCAAAATTGAATTTTTTTTTTTGATATAAAATTATATTACTTCACATGAACAACTAAATATTTATGTCGTATGGAAATCAATCTCAGAAGAACTCCCCTCCCGTGCCACTTATACCTTTATTTACCTTCGAATCAGGTGTTAGACGATGTAAGTAACCTTTGCCATCCAATTAAGAACGAGTTTTAGTTAGTTACGATTCAATTGGTTGTGTGATAGTTATGACATGGGAACTTTCTTAAATATCATAATGCAAAGTGTAATATAGGGTTAATGGCATCAACAAAGAGCTAGAAGTTGAGATCTACATTTTTTGCTTTTGGTTAATGGCGAGGGATAATAATTGTGATAATTGTGTGCACTTGGCAATGAGGTTTATGGCTTTTTTGGTGATTTCTTATGTAGAAAACAGACTGGCTCTATGTGGTGTGAGTATCGATGGATCCAAACTCATGACCTTCCTCTGAAGCGATGTGGCCAGTGTATCTAGAGCTCCACTGGGAATAGGGTTTCGAGGTTTGACAATCAGAGATGGATTTGTTTGTGAGCTGGAAACCTTGTTCAGACAACCATATCTATGTGTAGATTGGTGTGCCACCCGCGATGGCATCTTTGGTTTCAGGTCATTGTAGTGGGAGGGTGTCATGTGTGTGGGATTGAGGTGGAAGAACCAAGTCTGATGGTTTGTTGGGGGGTTAATAATTCTACCCATCCATTGAATGTTGCATTGGGAGCTTTGATGGGCTAGAAATTTCATACATGCAGGAGCACCTGCATGGTAAGTTAGAGGAGAAATTTGATTAGGTCAGGTGAGTAAAGATCCCTGTTCAAGTTGCCCGGGGCTCAAATACCATAGTGTCGAATAAGTTCGAGGAGGAATTTTAGTAGTAATGTGATCCACAGAAAGCATTTGCATCTGTATGACCTTCCAATCAAAAAATGGGAAGTTAATCTATCTACTGAAGAAGTTCCACCTGAGCTTCATAAGCCATCTATGTGAATTAACTTTGAAATGGATGGAATGAAAGAATAGGATTGGGTATATTTGGTAGCTATTCACACTGATAGATGATTACTTGCAGTGGCATCTATTTTGTTGTGTGCTCTGGATTTGAGAAAAATGACAAGAGGCATATTTTCAACATGATCCATGAGCTTTTTGCGATATTTTAGGTTGTGACTGAAAATGTAAAGAAGAAAACAAAAGAGAAACTTAGTGTAACCAAACACAATGGGAATAAAAAATGTGTTCTACCCTTAAAATAAAAGATAAGAAGACATCACATTATCATGTTTGAAGAGAAAGTTTGAAAACAAAAGTTACTAAAGTTTTCTAATGAAAAAGTTGAAGGGGGCATAAATTCTAATGTAACAATCACTTCTGCTCTCAAATCCCAACATGGAAAAGTGATATTTAATGGTAAATGTGGAAATAAAAGTAATCCAAAATCATGGGACCTGAGAAATTCGTGGAAGGAAAATTAATCACTAAAATAAATTTTAATTCTATTTTTTTTGTCTTTTCCCACAAATTACGATTATTTTTTATAAAATTGTAAATTAATTATTTGTTACCCAGTTTTAAAATGTATCTAAATACCAATATAACAATTTAAATTTGTTATTTTATAATTTTTTAACATAATTTAAACCAAAATTTCAAGAAAGAAAAACATTATAGGAGCTAATTAAATAGATATGAATTAAACAAATACTTATCTGAATACTCAATGTAGCATCAAAGTGCTTATTAGCCCACTACTTAGTTTTCATATAAAAAACACAATTTAGGAAACAACTTTTCACATGAAGAGTAAAATACAAAAGCAGTGAATAAAAAATCTTGCCACAATATTTTCTTTACTCGTAATGACCCGCTTTCATTGGAATCAAGTCAAGTATAAATCTAAGAAATATATATGAGTATTCTTGCCAATTAAAATTTATAAAATTTAAGAAACAATTCTATCTTGGAAATGTTATATTAAATTAATATAATTATTCTTTTCAATATATGATATATGTAAAATAATTAACCTAAAGATAAAACATTACAAACAATACAATTTTTCCATGTTCTATAAAGCATTTCAAAAATACCATAATTTCATGCTTATTAGAGAAATAGGTGAAGTATAAATCGAAGGGGATACAATTTTAAGGGATAATTTGAATATTTTACAATATCGTATTTTAGAGTTTTTATACTAGATATCAATAAGATTTATTAAAATCTAAAATTTAAGAAACGTTTCTATCTTTAAAATTTTCAAGAAAATTTTATTTAATTAATATATTTACTCTTCTCAATATATGATAGGAGTTGTCTATAATGCGACTTTTTGGAGATTCCGGTGACGGAATCCGGCAAAAGAAATGAGGTTAAATCTTGATTTTTAGGAGTTAAAATGGTTTTTTAACTGCATATTTGGATTCAGCGCCCTGAAAAACCCCTGGGAGCCATCGATTGTGCAGAAACTAGCTATCAAACTTGGGATTTCAATGAATTGCTGCCGGATTTTGACCGGAAAAATCTGCCGGAAAGGTTTTCAAAAAGTCGCGTTATAGACTACTGCTATATAATATATATAAAATAATTAACATAAAAAATAAAACATTACCAATAATACCATATTTTTATGTTCTATAAAGAATTACAAAAATACCATCCTTTCATGCCCACTAGAGAACAATCATGAGAATTTGAAGTCAAAATTACCTAAGTCAAACAAATAATTAATCCCTCCAACAATAAACATATGGTATCCATGTAACACCCTTTGTTGCAAAATCATTTTTTTCAAGGTTAGAAAAGCAAGAATATTATGATATTTTTATTTAAAGAATTTAAACAGTTTGTTAAGAAAACTGAATGAAAAAAGTTACATAACTCCTTTTATAGTTAGAAATAGTTGCCACCTTTCCTCCCCAAAAGAGGGGAAAGAATGGGCGAAGGGGGACAAACAAAAGGCAAGAGAGGCTGCTGAGATTTTTCCTTGAGCTAGGCACAAGTAACTAGTGGGAAATAAATCTACGGTAACAATCGAACTAATATGCGACATGAGGATGGACAATAGTCCTGAAGCCCAAGATACCAAATTATGTATGCCTAGTAACTTTCAGGAGCAGGAAGTACTCAGAGGGGGATGTTGGACGTAATTGCCAGGTCCATGGCTGGGTGGTGAGACCTTCCTAAAAAAACATAAAGTATTTATACAATTCTAAAACAAGCATAAACAAATAAGTGACCAACTCTGGGCTTATTATATAATTCCTAGAAAGGCATTATTTTCAACCAGGAACAAAAATTCATTGGTATATCTAAATATTTAAGAATGTTCTGTTGTATTAAGAATCGAAAATTAGTAATTGTATTCTATCTTTTATTAGTATTATTCCCTATTGGTTGAGATAACGCAATGATACAATCTATTAAATAGATGACCAAACAATTTTGATATTGTTAATTTCATTCTAAACTTTAACTGTTTATTCATAGGAACATAAGATAAACAACACATTACTATCTCAAGCAATGATAGAGAAAAAAATCTCGAAAATAACTGCAAGATAATTCCTTCTAATAGAAAATTTGAGATTATAGCAATACAAATAAGTTTAATAATCACAGGAAATGACAACTATCTGAGAATAGAAACATAAATCATATTAATGTAACGCATAAATCAGATGGAACCCTATTACTACAATTAAAAAACATTGGAATCCTTTCAACATATGAAGGGTGACAATCAGTCCCAAGTTGTCGAACTTTTCTTCCATTTAATCGCCAATCAAAATGTTGAATACATATATAATCATGATAGAGCGGTTATGGCTCGTTTTGGATC
This sequence comes from Pinus taeda, assembly GCA_000404065.3. Taxonomy (NCBI): domain Eukaryota; kingdom Viridiplantae; phylum Streptophyta; class Pinopsida; order Pinales; family Pinaceae; genus Pinus; species Pinus taeda. Next base: position 98,903 of record APFE031318282.1, read on the forward strand.
TCTGTGCAATCGAGAAGGAAGGAGTGAAATCCAACTGACCTTGTATGAGCAAAGACTAAATGAAACCATTGAAACAATAAACTTCAAATAAACAAAGAAACAATATCCCAAGTACAACATTATAATTTATAAATCATTCAAGTCATAAATATAAATACACAGTGAGGATATCACGCAGCCATGTTGAGCACCCATAAAGAACTAGAAAAGCAAATAGCGAAGCTGTGCATCAAGGAAACCCTCTTAAGGGAAGCTAAAAAATATTTACGCTGTGAAGGTTTGGTCGAGATGGACTTAAATCCAGTAAACCCTCTCATTTGCTAAATTATAAAAACCCTTGACTACTCTCAATAGTAGACAAAACAAACAAGGTAAATTCCCCTTTTCAATGTCATCAGAGGCTTTCATGGTAGACAAACCTAAAGACACAGAAGATGAGTACATTTTTAGGGTGCCTTCCACAACTACAGTTCATCAAAGATGGTGGACAAAGGGTTTACTTGCAAGTGTAAACCATAGGATTAAACCTTGGATTTCGTGAATAATGTTTTAACCAGATATAAGAACAATAACATTTTAAGTTTCCTTCTTAAATGAGAAAGAGTCACCCCAGGTGAGGGGGAGCTGAAGACTTATAGTCTCCATGAGATGAATAACCCTCTCTACAAGAAAAACAAAAAAGGAAACATGGGATTTCTCAATGCAAACCTGAATCCCTTGCCTTGGAGAAAAGACCATCCTCGTGCTTTGTGATTCAGCTCGAGGAACAAGGTAGCACTCGAAGATTACACCTGCAACATAAGCAATCTTTTGTAGTTTCCCTTCTAAGTGAGGAAATTAAATTGAGTTCAGAGTATAGCAGAAATCCTTACAATCTTACCTGACAACTCACCTAAGGATGACAAAATGTGGAGGTCTAGTGCCAGCATGGTGTCCGCTATCAACCGTAAAAATATTCACAGAACCACCATGGTATTCCCTACTGAGCTTAACAGAGGTTCAGAGCCACAATACTCAGGAAATTCCACACCCAAATTAGAAATGAGCGATTTTGACAAACAAAGAAGATGATTAGGTTTAGCAAGCAGTGTTGGAATAATTGGATCCATCCACCATGGATCATATGGTGGAAAAACCTTTCCATTAATGCCCTAGCTATATCGTAGTAGGTTGAGCTATCAGCATTAAATCCGAACCTCAAGTGGCAGCACCACATCATAATATGTTACCCAGGTGGTGTAATTGCCATGGTTGTCAAGCAAGTGCCTGGTGGGGAAGATCCAATGACTCATGTAGTTTCATTGGAAAACCATAAATTAATACTTTAATAACCCTTTCCAATCAAGCTAAATCTTTTCAATTATATACATGGACATTATGGTTAAATAAATGCAAGAGATTAGGATAATATTTGGTAATAATTTAAGTTACGGTTCAATAAAAAAAATAAAAATCATATAGTATAGCGATGAGTGTTACAAATGGTATCAAAGCCCAGCCTCGCACATTGAGGCTTATGGGAAAGATATTACACATTTAATTAAGTTACAAACTACTCATATCTATGCAAATGTGACATAGAGGTAGAAGTTAGAACCAATGAAAATAAATGCAAAGGAGTCCCAGATTATCAAACCAACCAGAAGTGCTTTACATTGAGGCCAATCCAGATATATGCACACAACTGGGAGAAGAATCACAGTAAGCCAACACTGCCCTACTTGAAACTGTGGAACAATTATGTACATAAATGATGTATTTGAGGATAGATAATGAATGAATGAGGCAGGAGAAGGAAACGATTCTCAAAAGTGTGTCTGACCGACAGAATCAACGAGGACCTCAACAGTCCACCATGGTGAGGAAAATGTAGAATCAATGGAGGGACATAAGGAGGATGAAGAGTGGCATTCAGATAATGTTTATGATGAAATAAATACCGAAAGATAAAAGATGGAATTAAGGCGTGACTTCAAAAAGTAAACCGTCACTTTTCGAAGGAGAATATGAACAGGCAGCTGAGCATGGTTGATTGACATGAGTAAATATTTTCATATTTATGAATATACTAACAAACATAAAGCACGATTGGTAGTTTACCAATTAAGGGGAAAGACCATGCTCTAGTGGGAATAAACTAAAACTGTGAGAAATATTGATGAAGGACAAGTGACGTGGCAATAATTCCGGAAACATTTTAAGGACAAATATTTGACTAAACGTTACTATGATGAAAAAGAAAAGGACTTCCATGAGCTAAAATTTGGGACCTTGACCATGGATGAATATGTGAATCGATTCACTTCCCTATTATGATATGTCCTATAGAGGAAGGAGGAAAAAGCAAAAATTCAGTAGTTTATTAGCAGTCTACCCAATTTTGTGAAGGAAACGTTAGAATTTGACTATCCTAGAACAATGGATGATGCGGTACGAAAATATTATATCTATTATTAGCAAATGAAATAGAAAAGTGAATCACCCAAAGTAGCTTCAGTTAGAAGAACCAAGAATTTACCCCAACAGACACGGGAACATAAATGGAAGAAGTAATCAACAAATAACTTTTGTGAAGTTTACCAGGAATGTACGCAAGGTCCCAACATACACCGAAAATAGTGAAACATAGGGAATTAGTAAACCTCCACTGATCAACTACCAAAACAATCTCTGCAGTCTTGGGGATGTGGGGAATATCATTATTATAAGAACTTCCCGCACAAAGCTCGAATGGAGAAACTTTCAAATATGCACGAAACCTCCACAGTTGGAGATATAACAAGATGTATGCCCAGAATTAATGATTCTTTGGACGATCATGAAGCAGAATACCAGACCACCATGATCAAGTGTGAAGGTATGATTGATGATAAACTTGTTTCTATTTTATTTGCTCTAGGTTCAAGCCTAAGTTACATTAGTCCCAAAGTGGTAGAGAATTTTAGTTGCTGAGACGCAAATTTAAGAAATCTTGGCTAGTTTAGCTAGCCCCCAAAACTAAGAGAAAGGTATCTACGAAAACAGAAAATTGTCATATAATAGTTTCAGGACAAGCCATCCATGTTGATCTAAATATACTTCCCTTAGGTTCATACGATGTACTAAGAGGGATGGACTAGCTGGAAGGGCATTGGTCCCTAGTGGATTGTAAAGAGAAATATGTAAGCTACCTCACAGAGTGAAGGCAAAGAAAGGATGTTCAAGGAATCAAGAGAAACATTAAATTGCGTCCTATTACTACTAACTAGCTAGGAAGATGCATTAGAAAGGGCTTCTAGATTTATGATGTCTAAGTAGGATACTCTAATGACAGAAATGAGATGACTTCACTGGAGAATATTCCTATAATTCAGGATTTTGTGGATGTGTTTTTTAATTCCATCACCGGATTTCCACTTAGACATGATATTGATTTTACCATTGAACTAATACCTGGAGTAGCTCCTGTTTCAAAAGCTCCCTGCCGCATGAGAATTCCAGAGCTAACAAAACTTCAAATGAAGCTTCAAGAAATTTTAGATAAAGGGTACATTCACCCTAGTGTATCTCCATGGGAAGCCCCTGTGTCTTTTGTTCGAAAGAAGGATGGGACTTTAAGGCTATGCATCAACTATCATACGCTAAATAAACCGACCATAAAAAATAAGTATTCTTTACCTCGTATTGATGGTTTATTTGATCAAGTGCAGGTGGACAACATATTCTCAAAAATTGATCTAAGGTTTGGTTACCACCATATCAAAATAAAGGATGAAGACATTTGTAAAACCTCATTCTGAACTCATTACAATCATTACAAGTTCGTAGTACTGCCTTTCAGCTTTACCACTGCCCCAACCACTTTCATGAGCCTGATGCATGGAATTTTCTAGCATTTTCTAGATAAATTTGCACTGATTTTTATTGATGATATATTAATTTATTCAAAAAATGAGGAGGATCATGAGAAGCATTTGAGAATAATCTTACAAAATTTTCGAGACAATCAGATGTACACTAATGTATAACAAGTTCAATTTTTACAAAGACCACATTTAGTACTTTTGGCATGTTATATCAGCTGAGGGAATAACAGTAGATCTAGAAAAGGTCAAAAATATAGTGGAACGGACAAATCCAAAGAATGTTGCTACCATTAGATCCTTTTTGGGCCTAGCAAGTAATTACCATTGATTCATTAAAGGATTTTCAAAAATAACTTTTCCTATGACATCACTACAAGAAAAGGGGCATGCCTTTTGCTGGACAACAACTTGTCAACGAAGTTTTGAGCAGTTAAGGAAATTACTTACCACTATATCAGTGCTTAAGGTACTAGATCCGGAAAAACCATGTGTGGTATGTGTAGATGAAAGTAAGGAGGGTGTCAGCAGGGTATTAACACAAGAAGGAAAATTCATAGCCTATGAATAACATAAACTAAAGGACTATGAGCAACGATACTCTTCATCTGATCTGGAGTTAACCGCAGTAGTGCACAGACTTGAAATGTGGTGGCACTACCTCCTAGGAAATAAATCTCTATTATTAATGATAATAATAGCGTAACAAATTTCTTTAACCAGTCTGGTTAGTGCTCGGCAACCCAGGTGGACCGCATTCCTGAGCAAATTTGAGTTCAAAATGAAGCACCTTAAATGAAAAGAGAATCGAGTGGTCTACACATTGTGCAGGAAAATGCATTATGTCTACGAAATATGATTCAGTCAAATACAATCTCGCCTTCTTGAAATCATTAGGGAAGCATCCCTCAAAGGCCCATAATATGCATTCCTTTAGAAGCAAGCATCAGAGGATCGAAAGAGAGTGAAACAATCTGATTATGTTATAAAATCTAACAGATTGTTAACATTTAGAAATAGGATTTATGTTCCCAACCAAAATTCTATCAAACAATTGTAACTAGATGAATTTCACAGGAAGCCTTACACTGCTCAGCGAGGATACTAAAAGATTTTGTCATCCATCAGGAAAAAATATTCGTAGCTAGTTTTAAGGAAACATGTTGCGGAATACTTATCAAAGTGTTTAGAGTGTAATTTGGTGAAGGCAAAGCATCATCATCCTACTGTTCTATTACAACCGTTATCCATTCTTGAGTGGAAATGGGAGAAAATCACTTTAGATTTCACCACAGATCTACCTTACACTAAGAAGCAGCATGACTCAATTATGGTGGTAGTGGATAAGCTAAGAAAAACACCCATTCATACATGTAAAATCCACCTACAATATTGTAGAAACCATATATATATTCATGAGGGAAATTTTCCGATTACATGGGATACCCAAGGTAGTAATTTCCGAGAGAGATGTAAAATTTACATCCACATTTTGGAAAACCCTCTTTGTTGGGTTAGGTACTCAGATTCAATTTAGTATCACCTACCATCCACAGATGAATGGCTAGACAAAACGAGTGAAGCAAGTCCTGGAAGACATGTTGAGGATGTTCATAATGCCACAACCACACAAGTGGGAGGACTACCTCCATCTAGTAGAGTTCACTTATAATAATGACCATCATGAATCATTGGCCATGAGCCCTTTTGAGGTGTTGTATGGAAGAAAGTGTTGGGTACCCATATATTGGAATGGCTTGGTTAATAAGTTAGCATTGGGTCCTGATATGTTAGCTGAAATGGACACCACAGTGAAAAAGGTCCGCTGGAAATTAAAATTCGCTCAGGATAGGAAAAAGATTTTTGCGGACAAAAAAATCACTCATAAAGAATTTCATTTGGGGGATCATGTGTACTTGAAAGTTAAACCCCAGAGAAGCACTTTACAGTGGAAGGCTTGCACCAAGCTATCACCCTGGTAATGTGGACCATTCCAAATACTACAACAAATTGGAACAGCAGCATACAAATTAGCACTCCCCGGCCCCATCCGAGTTCATAATGTCTTCCATGTCTCTTTGTGAAAAAAATATGTATACAATTGTTAGAATATAATTAACTGAGAAAATATACAAGTTGAACAAGAAAGAGAGTTTCTTGGAGAACCTCTTTGTTTTCTCGATTAGAGTGAAGCCATCTTGCGAAGTGAGCTATCACCTAGGTTAAAGTGTAATGGAAGCATTTTGGTCGGTAAGAGGTTACTTGGGAAGAAGAGGAGATGATGCAGAAATATTATCGAAAATTATTTTATTAAAAGAACAATAGAGGTAGTGTTCCTCATAAGGGGGGGAAGCTGTAACACATTTTGTTGCACAAAATTAATTTTTTTAACCAAGTTTTATGCAGTACTTCAAAAAATGTTATTTTTCTTAACACAATTTGTTAAAGACTTACTGCTGGAAAACCCAGAAAATTATGATATTTTTATTTAAATAATTTAAATAGTCTGTTAAGAAAAGTCGATGAAAACACTTACATAAGTCCTTGGTCATTTAGAAATAGTTTCCTCCTTTCCTCCCCAAAAGAGGGAAAAGAATGCGGAAAGGGGGACAAATAGAAGGCAGGAGAGGCTATTGAAATTTTTCCTTGAGCCTTGAACAAGTAACCAGTGGGAAACAAAACTATGGCTAACAGTCGAATTGGTATGCGACTTGGGTCTAGACAATAGTCCTGAAGGCCAAGATACCAGATTGTGTATGCCTAGTAATTGTCAGGAGCAGGAAGTGCTTAGAGGGGGATGCTGGACATAATTTCCAGGTCCATGGTTGGGTGTTGAGGCCTTACAGAAAAAGAGAAAGTATTTATACATCTCTATAACAATCATAAACATAAAAGCGACCAACTTTGGGCTTATTATTTAATTCCTAGAAAGGAATTATCTTCAACTAGGAACATAAAATCATTGTTATAGATAAATATTTAAGTATATTATGTTGTATTAAGAATGGAAAAGTAGTAAGTATATTCTATTTTTCTTTAGGATTATGATCTCTTGGCTTAGGTAATGCAATGATACAGTCTATTAAACAGATGACCAAAAGATATTGATACTGTTAATTTCATTCTAAACTTTAACTGTTTATTTGTAGTAACATAATATAAACAACACAATGCTGTCTCAAGCAATGATAGAGAAAACAATCTCAAAATTCTCGTAAGATAGTTCCTTCTCATAACAAATTTGAGATTTTAGAAATATAAATAAGTTTACGAATCACACTAAACAATATCTATATGAGAATAGAACCATAAATCATATTAATGTAATGCATAAATCAGATGGAACCCTATCGCTACAATTAAACAACATTGGAATCCCTTCAACACAGGGCGGCAATCAATACAAATCTATCAGACTTTTGTTCCATTTAGTCATTAGTCAAAATGTTGAATACATATATAATCATGACAGAGTGGTTATGGTCCATTTTAGATCTCCATCCAATCTAGAAAGAAGGACCGAAAGCGAGGCCACTGTAGGTTTTAACCCCGAATAGAAATTACCTGCATACGAATTCTAAATCACAAGAAAAATAAAATGTGAGATCATAACACATAAAACACATATACACAGAGATTTTCCACTAGATCTCAAAACCGAGACTACCATCTTGATTTTTCATTATATTCCTTTTAGTGTTACAATACATATTTATACATGTGGAAGCATCCAATACCATGGACCGAAAAACCATCGCGTCCAAAACCATGGACCGAAAAACCATAGGTAGGTTCGCCCAACCTAATATAGTGTCCAAAAAAAAAATTCTCAAGGCGTTGCCTCGAACCCCGTAGAGGGGATCTACCCGCCTCCCTCAAACCCCCCGGACAGGGGGAGCTGCTTCCCCCACTGTGACCCCCCCGCTACGCAATCGGTGCAATGAAGGGGGGGCTCCGCCCCCCCTCTGACCCCCCGGTTCACTACGTAGGTTATTCGTGGAAAGAATATAACACAACCCAATAATCTCCCACTTGTTGTTTTCTTTCCACAGGGGGCCACAAGAGAGGTTAGTCATTTTTCCAGACCTGAAATGCCCATTGTTTCTCTACACCAAGAGAACTTCTCAGATCTCACAGGTTTTATCAATGCATCTGCAGTATTCTTCAAAGTGTCCACCTTTACTAGCAACACCTTTTTGTCTTCTATCATATCCCTAAAGTGATACTGAACATCAAATGTGCTTTGTCTTTGAATGATAAGCAGGGTTCTTTGCCAAGAAAATTGCACTTTGGCTGTCACAGTCTATCCTTATAGCTCCCTGTACTAACCCCATACTTGAACACAATCTCTGCAACCAAATGACTTCCTTGCTTGCATGAGTGGCTGCCATGTATTTTTCCTCTGTAGTTGATAGTGCCACTACAGATTGTTTCTTACTCATCCAACTGACTGCACCTCCAAATAGGTTAAACACATACCCACTTGTAGATCTTCTCTGATCCAGATCCCCAGCCCAGTCTGCATCAACAAAGCCACAGATATCCAACACTCCAATCCTGGTCTTCCTTGGTAGCACAAACCATAATCACTAGTGCCACGCAAATACCTGAAAACCCGCTTCACTGCTGTCCAGTGCTCCTTCCCTGGGTTTTGACATAAACCTGCTCAATACTCCCACTGCATGTGCAATGTCTGGTCTAGTACAGACCATGGCATACATCAAGCTATCGACTGCACTTGCATATGGAACACGGGACATGTCCTCGTCCTCTTCTTGTGTCTTGGGACACTTTTCAGCAGATAACCTCACACGTACAGGAATAGGAACCTTCACCGGTTTATTATCTTGCATATTAAACCTCTGCAATATTGTCTCGACATACTTCCTCTGTTTTAACCAGAGGTTCCTCTTTGCCCGATCTCTTTTAATTTCCATGCCCAAAATATAGTTTGCAGCAATGAGATCTTTCATGTCGAATTTCGAGGACAATTGGGTCTTCAAATCCTGGATAATTTCTTTGCCATTTCCAACCAACAACATATCATCAACATACAAGACCAGATAAATAACACGGTCACCAATTAATTTAAAATACACA